>JACXGJ010006993.1:0-15630 GCA_016801105.1 Esox niger | reverse complement strand
TACCACCCCCCCCCCCCGGGTGCCACCTGCTCCCCCAGTCTGTGTTAAGCACCTCAGCAGACCCTTCCTCTGAGACACACACACACACACACACACACACACACACACACACACACACACACACACACAGGTATAGTGCCTCTTGCAAAGACATCCATGTTCACCTGAGTTGGCTGCATAGGAATGTACGCACGCACGCACACACACACAACGCGTTTCGTTCTGACATCGTTTCCACTGCGCCCATTCAGGTGACGTCTGGGCGAGGGATGTTGTTGAAAACCATGTCATCAGCAATTCGATCTACTTCAAAGCCGACAGGCGACTGCTCACGCTTTATCTATGTGTATTCTGCCTTGGGTTTCTGGGACCAAGCAGAAGGAACCCATCAGATGAAGCCCATCGATTTTTGGGACCAATCAGATGGAACCCATTGGTTTCTGGAACCAATTAGATGGTTCAGACTCCTTACGGAGAAGACGCTAATGTCTGTGGGCGTGGCATAGTTGTAAGCTATTGACTGGTGCCACAAGCTAATGGTTCATCCACATGAAAGTCAGAACCGGGATCAGAGAATGCCGTCAAAATGGACATCCCGCTCTCTGACAGTTCCCAAGCCTCACTGGTGGTTTGCAGCTTCGCTTGGCACTATTCAAATACACATCACCAGAACAGGAACCCATGTTCTGGGTTGTTCTGTCTTCTATTTGTCTCTCTGACCAGCATTACGGTGCATCCCGGCGCTGGCCCTGCGTTGTTAAGGGAGCAGTGGACCGGTCTCTACGCGGCTATGGCCCAGTCCGAATCGAACGTAGCCCCTCTTCCTGCGTGAGCCTCCCAGTTCTTTATTTTGTAAGGGGGTGTACGGGGGTCTTTTGCTCACTCGCTGTGGGGCTGTGACAAGGCGGCCTGTTCCAAAGCAGATGTTGAGAGAGTTGTGCAACCCGACCGTGCAGGAGAATGAGCTCATTGTTTACAGTCAAACCTGGTGCTAATCTTTTCTGAAACGCTAACAGCTGCCTAACTGCTAGTTTCCCTCTGGGTGTGTGTGTGTGTATGTGTGTGTATGTGTGTGTGTGTGTGTGTGTGTGTGTGTGTGTGTTTGTGTGTGTGTGTGGGGGGGGGTCCGTCTACATATGCCATCAGCCAGACTCTAAGAGACTAGGCAGGCGCCCGATGCCCCCTTCTACCAATGGAGAATCAATGCAACCGTAGCCTCTACTCCCCCAAATCTAATCTGCTCAATGAAATCGATCTGTGTAGCTAGCTGCCCACACACCAACACAGTCTTGCTAGCGTTGGGTTGCTTGCTTAAGGTTTTACGCTCAGAGGTTCTGTGTTAAGTCGTGCTTTGCCTTGGTCCAGCACAGTCCAGGTGAAATACACGTCTTTGACTTGCACGCCAAGGCTGAAGCTGTACGACACACCTGGAGCAGGAAAGTGACACGTGACACTTGCACATCACGCTCACGCTGGTTTTGATGCCCTCTACAGTAGGCTTCCCTGACAACTCAGGGAGTTTACACCCCTAACTCAGAGTTTACAGCTTACTTAGCGTCAACGTAGGTTCAGCGATATGAGGTAGATGCTAACACTCCACCTTAACATCAAGGAAGACTCAGCGATATGAGGTAGATGCTAACACTCCTCCTTAACCTCAAGGAAGACTCAGTGATATGAGGTAGATGCTAACACTCCTCCTTAACATCAAGGAGGATTCAGCGATATGAGGTGGGTACTAGCAGTAAGTAGCATAGTTGGTCAATTTCCAGAATAACTGAAAGCATTGATTTCACTAAAGTTCCCTTGTGTTATTTTCACCCCAATAAGTGACAGAAAGGACTGTAGTCTGTCCTCAAACTAAAACGTTTTCAAAGATTTGCTGAACATTTACACTCCCTCTAAAAACTTTGAGTACACTTTGCCCAGTCATGGCATCTCCATTGTCCGTTAGTCGACTGAAAAAACCTCAAACCAAGTGCGATTAAAATGGCCGCCACATTGAACACAGCGCTATGGTATCACCTCGTCCTTCACTCTGCATCATCTCACCTCCGCTTCACGACTGGATTCAAGTAACCCATCTTTAAATGTATATTTTATGGCTCAAAAGAGGATGGAGGGGAGGTAGGCCTTGTTTGCGGTGAACTGCAGGGTTCGGGACAGTTTGATGCTAATTTCCACTTAAGCCCACAGGGTACTTCCTGCTTGTCCTCTGATGCATTTTTCATTCTTCATTTTCACTCCGATGTTTTTTTTTCTCCTGCTCGTGCTTTTTTCTCTTTTAATATTCCCTTTTATTTCCCAGTGTCTTCCCTCCTTTTTGTTATTTTCACTTTTATGCTATGAAACCTTGCCGCTCTAATAGCCATTTTAGATAGCATGGACATTTTGTAGGAAATACTATCTCTCTCCATGTCTCTCTCCCACTAGGGTTAGGTGGCGAGAGAGAGTTTATAGAAACCTTGCGAAGCATGTAAAGGGGACAAGCTTCAGAGACAACACCCTTCCTTTACAGAGAGATACAGCTGTTAAGATCACATGGGACATTTAAGAAGATAGTTGAAACAAATAAACAATGTTGTTCTACTTAATAGAATGGCTTTCCCATGGACTCCAGTGTGATATATATCTGTGTCTGCTTAGTCTGCTACGCTGGGAGCGAGCTAGAGCCTTTCTGACAGCTGTCTCCCTTCCCTGCTCTCAGGCCACTCCTCTGTGTCAGAGATCTATAGACGCGTCGACGGGGACGAATTAGCGCAAACATTAGTTCCTGGCATTGGGCCGGAGGCGCTGGCTCATGGTACGGCAGTGTCCATGGGCTTGAATCAGAATGAAAGCCCGAAAAGGTTGTGGAGGAGCTCAGACACAGTTTGCTGCTTTCCATATGTAGCCTATGATAATATAGCAACTGCTCAGTCCCAGTCTTTACACGACACTCGGCAGCCCTCATTCATTTGTCTCCACAAACGGAGAGGAAGAGAAGGCAGATAGAAGTAAGTCGTTGTGCCAGGTGCTGAAGCAAACAGGCTGTGATGAGTTTGTCTTGAATCCGTGTCCCGCGCCGCAGCCATAACAGCCGGCCTCTGGCGTTACCTCAGAATGATGTGGGGGGGAGTGACACTGCTTCTCAAATGCCTGTTATGTAACCGTGTCGCGGAGGGGCTCTAACACTGGAGAAAGAGAAAGAAAAGAGCAAGAACGAGTAGATTAAGAATGAGAAAGAAAGACAGATAGAGAGTGAGAGTGATAGATATTGGAAGAGACAGACAGAGAGCTGACCAAGTCCAGAAGCAGGCCGGCGATAGCAGAGCCATGACGTCTTCCTTCGGCTTGTCACTGGTTCTTGTCTGTGTCTCACGTCCACTTCCACAGTCCACCAATTACAATCTCCCCCTCCCGAAGGACACATTTCCCAGAGGGCCACAGGTTAGCTGAGGGCAAAGAGTGGTGTTTGGTTGGCTATCCAGGGCCTGCGCTGGCCAATGTCAGCTGACATCATCCCTTGCGTGCGTGCGTGCGTGCACACCCTGGTGCACTTGTACTGGTGAATACATGCGACAGTGTCACTTGGCAGTTTCTTCACAACGGTGATATTTAGCATACAAGTCCTTTATACATGTTACACAACTTGATCTGGCAGGCAGGATTAAAGAATTTTAGGTCCACAGATATACATGTTTTTTGGTTTCAGTCGTATTGAAGTGTAACTCTTGCTCTTGGGACACTGTCAAATTATCGTCACCACCACTCAGCCAAGAACCTCTGAACACCTGAGAGCTCTCACCCATTCCATCTGTAGTGAGGGATCTTAGGTAACTAAATATCCACTTTTTAGGGGAATTACATCATAAACGGATCAAATGGGAAGGCTATTTTCCGACAGAACAGCTTAATTGCGTTAGCGGTCGGGAAGGTACACCCAACAGCACGTTAAAACCAAATTCACACTTGGGAAGTGAAAGAGATGATTTCATCTCTTGTTCACCCTCTTTTCTGTACCTTTTTTGTTATTCAGAGATTTTTAAAAACCCTCGCTGAGGATGGGCTATGCGAATGACGTCTTTGTTCGACATTTTTACACCCCCATTTCAATCCCCTACTAAACTATTAGTTGCAGTGAAAGGGGGGGAAATCCCCATAAGAACAGAGTAACTGGATCATAGATTTTATTTGGTTCTGTTTGCAGAGCTCGAGCTTGGCTTCGTGGGACTGTTATGTCGGTTTCTATGGTGAATAACACAGGCCATGCCAGACTCTGAAGAGTACAAGGAATTAAAAAAAAGAAAGAAAAAAAACATGTAGGAAAGGAAAAAAATGAGAGAAGAAACTGAATCCGAGAATTTGCAGGGCGTGGAGAGAGAGAAAGAGGCAGAGAGATTGAAGTGAGTGACTGAATGAATACTCCTCCTTAGACACTGGGTGAAAAATGGAGTCTGACAGAAACAAAATGGCTGCCTTCTCACTCAGCAGACACCAGCTCTAAGGAGGAGTCGTGTTTTTGCTGGCAAAGATCACTCGAAATATTTGGTGTCAAGAAAGCAACCCTAGCAAAGCCCAGCTTGGAACGCACCACAAAAAAAGACCTTGTGGAGTACTATAATTATTGGTGCTTTTATGTACAGTCGCTTTTTATTCCAGATCTGTCGTGATTCTAACCCAGTGACGTTCCACGGTATGCCAAGGAGTGCTTATCAGACATTTCAGTGGGAGCTGAATTATTGCTTTTCCATGCTTTTTCTCCCCTCTATGAATGAAAGATGAGGTGTGTGTGTGTGTGTGTGTGTGTGTGTGTGATGAGGTATATTAGTGTTGTCACACAGTGGATTGATGAGGTGCATTTTATTTAACAGATTGAAGTGACTAAAAGGTCAAAGTAGAGTACAGTGCTGGTACCGCTTTGCCACTTCCTTGATTGGTGTGTGGTGCGTGTGTGTGCGCGTGCATGATTTTTAACCTGCATGTGTGTCTACATGTGTGTTACATTTTTGGCTGCCTGTTGGTGACTAATCTGTTTATTTTGGTAGGCTCTCCTTCCCTCACAAACGCGTCAGTAATGTATGTTTTCGGTTATCAGTGAGTGTCGGGGGTAACGCTAATGTCGGTCATTTATTAGATTTCCTGCATCAGGCTTGTATTTATTTGGTAACGGGGATTATTTAGCCTTGGCTCTTCAAATGGAACAATCGTTATTTTGTGGCTAAGTGTGACTGGGGTGTCTTGTAATGACCTGAGGGGGATGAGGGCGTGGCTTGGCAACTTCCTGTGGAAATGACCTGGGTGAGAGACACGTCTCATTATGTTGTATGGACTGCGGCATGGTCCACCTGATCTGGCAAGAGTGATTTTGTTTTGCTGAGACCACCG
The DNA here is from genome assembly GCA_016801105.1 of Esox niger. NCBI lineage: Eukaryota > Metazoa > Chordata > Actinopteri > Esociformes > Esocidae > Esox > Esox niger. Next base: position 10,263 of record JACXGJ010006993.1, on the reverse strand, counting down.
ACTATGTACCAACTCATTTGCTGGTTATGCTCATCTTTACGGGCAGTGTAGCCTAATAGTGTTTAAACTATTCAAACGTTTATTCATTCATGATACAGTCTTTTCGTTAAAGCACCCCCCCCGTGGGGAGAGCCTCAGTCAGCGCCTGGTTTAGCATGTTGAGGATTTTGGGGTGTAGCTCAAAAGTAAACTGAAAGTTAGGTAACAAATGCCAGAGGGTAATACAGTTATAAAGTAATAAGCTACTTTGGAGTACTATGTAATAGATTACCTTCTGACGAGCATGGGTGTGAGTGCAGCGTGCCTGGACCTGCTTGTCTGCTATCTGTCTATCTGTGGTTACACTCTGGTATGCAGGTCACCTGCAGTAATGTAACTGAGCTGTGCCTAAAACACACACACACACACAGTCACTCCAATTGTGAATGGCTGATATTAAAGCAGTGAGTCATTCTGTGTCCTTCAAGTCATCCCTTGTGGTTTTTATCTCATCTCAAACACACACACACACACACACTCACACACAGAGTTTGGTCCAATCCACTGCCTAAGAGTGGACCATCTAAACAACAACACGCTGTGCCCAGAATGATGTCAGGTCACTATGTCCCTGTATTGGACGTGGTTGAAAATGAGTGTGTCTGACCGCTGTGTGTGTGTGTGTGGTCGTGGCGGGATCAAAGGGATGGTTCTGGTGTGAGTCACTCTGTCAACAGTTTAGTCTAGGGTTTCTCCACCGCCGATGAGTTTACCGGTTGCCATGGGGCTGAGTCCTGTTCTGTCTGGCCAGCAGCAGCCCTGTCCCGCCAGCCCGGCTAACTCATTCCATTCACCTATCTGGCTGTGAGCCCACACGCTGTGGATGAGGATAGTTTGGATCCTAAATGTGGCTTAATGGAGAATAGGATGGCTACAAAGTCTTAAGTCCTGTTACGTAACAGCCTGGGTAAAGTAGGCGGGGCATACTAAGGTGTTCTACAGCCTGGGTAAAGTAGGCGGGGCATACTAAGGTGTTCTACAGCCTGGGTAAAGTAGGCGGGGCATACTAAGGTGTTCAACAGCCTGGGTAAAGTAGGCGGGGCATACTAAGGTGTTCAACAGCCTGGGTAAAGTAGGCGGGGCATACTAAGGTGTTCAACTGCCTGGGTAAAGTAGGCGGGGCATACTAAGGTGTTTAGCAGCCTTGGCGAAGTAGGCAGGGCTTTTAGTGCTGTTTAACAAAAATATCCTCACTGCATTTTCATATTACTGTGCTTCAGAAGGAATTCTGCGTGGGTACATTTTAACCAGAGGAAATTAGCGCTGGGACACCTGTGTGGTGGTGGGCTCGCATCTCCATTAACACCAAACATCAACACACACACACACACACACTGTTGATAGCAAGCTTGCTGTGGAGGCCGGAGTCCTTTGATTCTGTGGGTCGGTTAACTAACTGAGTGATGACAGTGAAGGATCCCACCTTTAGAGCACCTTGGGACCAGAGTCCGGAGGCACAACCAGGAGTGACAAGATACACAGGGTTTTCTGCTGGGATTTGCAGGGGCACAGAGCTGATGAAAAGGAGTCCCGCCCGGGCCCATTAATCTGCTTCTCACCGACCTCCAAACCACCCATTCATTTTGCTTTCATCGCCTGCAATAAAGTAGGGCTTTGCCCCATAGCTGTGAGCTACTAGAGTGCCCTGGGTTCCTTTCTATAGCCTCTCACCCCCTTCCCCCCTCCTCCCCTCCGCGCCTCCCTCCTCCTCTCTCCCTCCGTCCTTCGCTCGTTTCTGATGTTTGCAGTAAACCCATCTTCCCTCGGGCAGTCACATAAAACCAATCCTTTTTAATTAAGACGGATTCCGGCAAGAAAAGGCTTTTTCTGTCTCCTTTTCCCAATTTTTTTCCTCAACCGCAACATCCTGCCGGTTTATTTTCTTTCTTTCAATCCTCCCCTGTTCTCCGGTGTTATTTCCCTCACACTTCCTGTCCTGTCGTCCAGGTTGTTTTTTTGGCGGGGTGGGTCTTCAGACACCAAAACGTGACTGGGAGAAAAACAGGGACAACAATGGGATAATAGTTTCACAGCGCGAACTCAGATGGGCGCTTACCGACCGGTTTTACAAACTCTAAACTTGAACTTTATCAAATCGCAGTGGCCTCCGCCGACGTTGCCAGAGCCTGAATTCACCGAGCTCTCTTGCAGAACGGCAAGTGAAATGCAAACAGGCTAAGATTAAAAAACCTCACCTGAAAGAGGAAGGGGGGCAAAGTGCACGAGGGCTTGACCTGAAGCTGCTCTCTAGTCTGAAAAGGCCAGTTGGCTGCCTGATAAACCACATGGCTTTTTTTACTCTCCTTTTATAGCCCCTTGCTTTCCGCGCCGCCATCGATGCTTTGTGGTCCCCTGAAAGCAGCGGGGCAGAATGGGCTGAGGGAACAACAAAATCAATAGCGGCTATAAACTTCAGACTTGTTTACAACACCAGTCTGCTCGCTTACCTCTGGCTGAACTCCTCGCAACAGACACAGATATCCCCCTGCTGGGGGGGGGGCGGGGGCAACATGACCCCAACTTCAACCCCTGGCCGTGCCCTGCTCCTATTGGGGGACTTCAAAAGGATGGCTCTGTATATGGCAACTCGCACATTATCTCCGTAAACTACCACCCATTCGCGTCTTTTACCACTGCATCTCATTACCACCTGTCAATCCGCTTCCTCTGTTTGGACAGACGGCCGGAGTGCCTGGCAAGCGGAGCGCATCCTGGGTTTTTAGATTCTACGTTTGGGATTTCACGGGCATCTGCGCTAACTGTGAGAGCTGTGACTCCGTCTCTCGATCCCCCCCGACGTGGCCAGTTGCAGAGGAGCTGGTGTCCCCTGGTGAAGGGCAATCTCCAGCACAGTGTCTGTCACCGCGGTGGACAGAATGTTGCCGTGAAACCTGGACTGAAGAGTTCTGCGGCAGCAGCTCTACCGAGCTCACGCTTTCTGACACATGGATTTTATTTCCAGATGCAAGTTTCACAGGTTCTCATAATAGGTCCTGTAACACTACACTGTAGGGGGTGTGTGTGTGTCTGTGTGTGTCTGTGTTTGAGGAGCCATGACAGATGAAGTGTGTGTGAGAAGGTCTGTCTTTCCGAAGCCATATGGACCAGGGGTGTGTAGCATGTAGAGAGCCCTTGCAGGGCTCCCAATCTGCTGTCTACTGTAATACGAAAGGAAAGTGGGGGATTAACTGTCCACATGAGGCATTTTAAGCATCTGACATTGTGCGTGTGTCAGGTTGTGTGAGTGCGTGCGTGCGTGCGTGCGACACCTGGTATCAGACAAGGGTGAGGGGGTTTCTCGTGTCGCCTGGGAATCTAGGGACAATGATCCCACCAACAATACTGGTAACTTGGCCTCAATCAATGACCTAGCATCGGTCCGACACGCATTTCACTCCCCGCGTCAGACGGGAACCCTTGTCCTCAGGATTGTTTGGTCCCGTGCCTGGCCACAGCCCAGAAACCTTTCTCCAATGGCTCCGTCCACACGCACATTGCCCGGCCGTGATCGGCTATCCAGTCATGTTGACTTGGGGTTTGACCTCAGTGTGTGACCCCTGGTTCTTCCTAGTTTACCTCGGGTAATTAAGTTGGCGTTCAGGACGTCCGGTGTTCTCGAAGGACCAGAAGAAATCATGAAATGGTGATCCGGTTGGTGCTGTGCCGGGCCCGGGGCTCCTTGCCTGAAACGTCGTCTGTCTGGGTCTCCACAGAACACTGGACCTTACAAACCTACGCACCACACCGCCATTAAAACCTGCATCTCAGGGATTAATTGAAGACACCCAGCACTTCTTGAGAGATCCCTCCAATGGTGCGCGCACACGCACGCGCAGTGCTCGTATCCTGTTCCACTTGTACAGTGTAAATGTGGGCCATTAAATGTCCGACTGTCTCCTACCCAACGACTCTGCTAAATGACCTTCCCTCGTGGCTAAAGGCCTGATTATCATTTTATTACACCGTGTCATTAGTCTGACGGTATCAATGGGAATGAATTGGAGGCCCATTGATTTACAATAACCCCGCCTCCCGCTGGCCGTGCTCCGCATTGATTTGTCCCTCACTCCGTCCCCTTCTGGCTGGCTTCCACTGACGATAGGCTAGTTTCTCAGGCTTGGAATGTACTCTCCTGCTACTCAGTTCAGAAGGTTCTGGGACAGTTGGATTTTCTTGGGGACTTTTAAAAATGGATTAAAAGCAGAGACAATGTCAAGTAGACTGGGCTGATATGGCGTTATGTTACCATCAAACGTTTTCTGCAGCCGTATATGTGCACCAGCGACTGACACGACCGACATGGCGTGTCAGTCTCTGAGGCGTGTTCAGAACGATGTTATGCGTGATGACACCTGTTGTGAAGCAGAAGCACTGTGAGCAGTGTTACCTAAACGAATATACCATGTGAATCAAACTGAAAGACTGGTCTTTTTGTATACATTAATTAGGTGTAAATATTTTGGTTTAGGCCAAAGTTATATTTCATACAAACGTCACTATATATTGCATATTTCCATGGGGAAATTTGGTTGAGGCCTTAGTTTTATTTGAAAGTCTTCAGTGTATGCATATTCTAATTAAAAGCATCGATAACACTTCATTTTGAGAGTCCCAAAAGTGTTTCTGTAGCGGTGCCATTATTACCTACGGACACTTTCCTAACCCTGACATGATAGTTTGTGGGCAAGTTGGCCGCCACTTTGTTGAAAGTTAGCTGAAGTTATTACTATCTATAGATCTGTAGATGGAAATCGGGACTCAAAATCGCCCCACTGGCATTCACTGTGGATGAGCTTGTCGGCTGGCAGACTGCCTCTAGTTTGCAGGGCTGGTAAGAGATAGTATGCGAGAAGAACAAAAATCCAAACTGCCCGTCAGCCATACAAGGGGTCATTAGCGAGCCAGTGTCTGAAGGCTGTCAGAAAGCGTCCATCACACCAACATTCGGAGCCGTGACAACCCCGTGGACCGCCTCCGTGCTCCACGTCCTCCATTTCCAAACAACAACCTACTGACCTGACCGCGGCAATGTCCGAACCGGAGAAGAAGACAGGGCAGCCATTTCTCTGGCACTCTGCCATGGCTGGGATGTCAGCGCCTCGGCGAGGTGTCGGCTTGGGCGATGGGGTACTTGACAGTTTTGCCGGCCTCGTCGCCCCCAAAACAGCTACACGATTGTCTCAGACGGTGCAGATTGGAAGACACCGATGTGCCGGGTCGTGACCTTGGGGGCCGGTTACAGCCGCGGGAGCCGTTAAGCTGAGCAAATGGGGCGACTGGTATGAATACTGAAGTACTTGTGTGTGTCTGTGTGTGTGTGTGTGTGTGTGTGTGTGTGTGTGTTAGCCTACATTTGTTGTAGAACAACTACTCAGCAGGACAGAGGAAGACTCCGAGAGGCTCCCGACAGGATATTACGCAACGGCTCTCGGCTTGGCCTACTTCCGCAGCTTTCAGATTGCTAGCTTCCTGCCTGACAGTCTACGGTTTACCAGTGTTTGTTTGGGCGTCATTAGACGCTCTTGCTTGCTAGCGGTTTGCAAATGATGGCGGCTGCTGTTGATTCCCATACAGAGTCAACTGTGTGACGCAGGAGTCGGCCACAAAATGCAAATGCCAGCCAGGTATTCATTTCCTTCGAGTTTGACTGTCTGGTGTGGAAAACCACTGGCTGGCCACCATAGTGAGTGCAGGCATTACCGTTGTGTAGAAGCACACTCCTGTGAGGTAGTATTTATTGTTTTGAAAATGCCGCTAATGCTAAATTAGTTGTGTTTGATAGCCAGGCTGTCCAAATACCGTTGCCACACACACACACACACACACACACACACACACACACACACACACACACACACAGCAAGACACACAGTCATTCTGCACAAGCTGTTACATTTTTTTACCTGTCCGCGATTACTTCTACTTACATGTACATTAACCTAAATGATCTGTACACCAACAAACCAAAATAGCACCATTAATTGTTCCAATATTGTAGGCTGTCCAAATGCTAAAGACTGGTTGTTTGATATAGAATGTCCTAATGCTTATGGGCCTGGTGTTTTATACAGGCTGACCTAATGCCAGAGGTCTGATGTTTGATGTCGAATGTCCTAATGCTTATGGGCCTGGTGTTTGATACAGGCTGACCTAATGCCAGAGGTCTGATGTTTGATATAGAATGTCCTAATGCTTATGGGCCTGGTATTTGATACAGGCTGACCTAATGCCAAAGGTCTGATGTTTGATATAGAATGTCCTAATGCTACAGGCCTTGTGTTTGATGAAGACAAGGGGTGCCAGATGAGTCTGAGGCGTGTCTCTGTGTTGCTAGGGGGATTGGCAGGACTGCCTTCTGAAAATGAGAGCCAAGCTCCGTCACTGTCAGCCAGGATGCTGCTGCAGTCCTGCAGAGAGAGCATGACAGGGCTGGAGCCCTGCGAGATACACACACGCGCACACACACACACACACACACACACACACACACAGATACACACACACGCTCACACACACACACCGACACACATCGGCAATGCCAGGTGGCGATAATCTGATTTCTCCAGCTCGGACTACAGCAGATTCCAGCAGCTGGTATTTAACCTTTGACCTGTCCCAAATACTTGATGCCACATAGGCTGTGGACATAGTGATTCCCGGGTGCACCCTGGTATCGCCATGAGTAGCTCCGGGCTGTGGATGGGTCCCCGGGTGCCATTTGGGTCGGCCGGACGGTTTCCGGAGGACACTGGAAAACGCGTACTTCATTCTACTCACACCGTTCGCCATTTCCAGATCTGTTACTGTCATCAATGAGTATCATCGACTCCCATTCAAACTGCTCAGTAGCCACCTGCTTCCGTTCATCAGTGAAAAGGCCCCTTTTATGTTATTGCCTCAGTAGGATTAAATAGAAGTCAGTTAATGGAGTCAAGCAACCTTAACAAGTTGATTCTAGCCCGGCACGTGACCATTATAGAAAAGGAATATGGTCCGTTCAATATTTGGCACAGCAGTCTAATCGGTTCTAAATACTACATTTCAGAACTGCTTCTGTTCTGTAATATCTGTTTCCCACATTCTGAACTTCTGACCCAAATGACAAGACATCCCTTCAGTGCAGAGAAAGCAGTGGTAGTGTTCTCGTGTGAGAGCAAGGAAGGATAAGATTGTAATTGGTCCTCAATCTCTGGTAGTGACAGGAGAAGGATGCCTCAGCAGGCCCCTCTCCTCCACCCCCCCCCCCCCCTTCAAGGCGACAGGCAGGGCAAGAATTACAGACAAATGCACACACACACACACTACAGGCTAGAAGATGGAAAAGCAGACAGAGAGACAGGCAGAAAGAGAGACAGGCAGGCAGACAGAGAGACAGACACTCAGAAAGGTGTCTACTCAGCTCTGATAGACGTTGAGACTGTGCCTGATAGACGTTGAGACTGTGCCTGATGGACGTTGAGACTGTGCCTGATAGACGTTGAGACTGTGCCTGATGGACGTTGAGACTGTGCCTGATGGACGTGGAGACTGTGTCTGATGGACGTTGAGACTGTGTCTGATGGACGTTGAGACTGTGTCTGATGGACGTAGAGACTGTGTCTGATGGACGTAGAGACTGTGTCTGATGGACTTTGAGACTGTGCCTGATGGACTTTGAGACTGTGCCTGATAGACGTAGAGACTGTGCCTGATAGACGTAGAGACTGTGCCTGATAGACGTAGAGACTGTGCCTGATAGACGTAGAGACTGTGCCTGATAGACGTAGAGACTGTGCCTGATGGACTTTGAGACTGTGCCTGATAGACGTAGAGACAGTGTCCACTGCCCAGTAGGTAAATACATGGATATTAAACTGTTAGGGTGTGTGTCTGTTTGTGTGTGTGTTTGTGGGTGCCCTCTGCGCCAGCTGGAGGGAACTTGTCATGCCCACACTCTCCTCACAGCTATTTATGTATTGACCAGCCATGCAGCTTAACCCTCTCAAACAAGCTCAACTAGGGGACGAGCCAACACATCACACACACGCACACACTCACCACACACAAACACACACGCACACACACGCGTGCACACAGTATACCCAACTGTACAGCCGCCCCCCAGCACACACACACACACAGATACACCACACACACCGTTTCCTTCGCATCGTTACCCACAATCCTCCTTTGCTCCTGTGAAAACGGACCCTCGTTTTGCACCGACACTTGACCCGAAGCGGATTCCTCCTCTCCCTCTTTCCCTCTCTCCTAGTCTCAACCTTTCCCCAACCAGAGAAAATCTTTACTTGGCTGTCTCTCTTCAGCCGCTCTCCCTCCGAGTGAACGAAGCGAAGGCTGCCTGACGCCAGAGAAACCATCTGGGCTGTACGTCCCGCCGGCAACGGGCTGCAGCGAACCCCCGTCTAAAATGGCCGACGTGCCTGTGAGGAATGTTGTTGTTTCTGGCCCGTAGGCTCAGCGTCCACTGGCAACGAGCAGCACGGCTGTGTTCCGGTGGGACGGCTGGGTCACATGACTGTGGTGTCAGCAGGTCCCTGTGATGAGTTCAGTCATTTATCTGATGCTCGTTAACAGATCCCAGTAAGATGGAAAGTAGACCCACACACACACAAACACACACACACATACATACATGTTGCCCACACAGAGACACACACACACACACACAAACACACAGATCGATATATCTGTCCATTAGTGCGTGGGCAGAGATTAGAACAACTTTTAAAACATAGTCAATTGAATTATCTTGCTTTTAGATGGCTATGAAACATTTGTTGTCTTGGAAAACATGGCAGACATTGGATTCTTTTTTAGCACAGTGTCCATTTGAAAATGGCCTCTGCTTGAAGATTCATTGCCCTTGGCCAGGGCCCAAATAAGTCAAAAGCAATACATTTTTTCCCCTTCAAATATTTGGTTAGGAAATCTTCAGTTTTCAAATACTTGTCATAACCTCTAGAGTTGGGAGACGTTAGAGGACATTGTTGGCTTTGAAACCTTTACGAAGGCAACATGTCTACACAAGTATATGCTTCTTAGCATGGCCCCTTCATAAGCCACTTATAACCCAGCTGCATCACAGCTGTAACACATTTCATTTCACCATGCGACTGTGTTGTTGTGTATGTCAACGCATAGCCCCGTACCACATGTTCGGTAAAGGTTTGGTTAGCATTTCCATGCCTCCGCTGGTTTCAGCTAGCAGCCGGGCCGGCCAATGTTTCGCGTTGGCACGGGGGGGGTATGGTTAGAGGATGGAAAACTCCAGCTGTGTTTGCTTACCACGGCCACCCCTCATGTTTAGACCTTTCCTCCAGTTTGGGTTGATCCCTCCCTGGCTTAAGGGAACCAGGCTAGCACCATTCCCACGAAAACAGTTGCCAAAGCAAATCTGGCCAGAGGAAATTGACCACCCCCCCTTCCTCTCTCTCTTCCCTTCTCTCTCTTTCCCTCTGACCTGGTTGAGACTAGTCTGAAGCCATGGCGATATGCCAGGCTTGTGTGTGTGTGTGTGATGGTGTGTTCTGCCTGGCCTTCAGGCAGGAGAGGAGGCCAGTTGAACGAGAAGAGTCATTAACTGTAGCTCTCTTTCTCTCCCTCTCTTTTTCATTCTCCCTCTCGATGTCCCTCACTCTTCATCCCTCTCTCAGTCTCTATCACTCATTCTCTCTTCTCTCTCTTCCTTTCTCTCATTCTTTCCGTCTTGTTGTCTCTCTCTCTTTCTCTTCTCATGCGTGTATATTTTGGTAAGGTGGAGTTACTGCCGTCTGTTTAAATGTGATCCCTGGCCAAGCGCTGCTACTTGTCTCTTTCTCTTTCACTTTGAGCCCTCCCTACTCTCCCATCACTCTTTCCCTACATCCCTCCTTCACACTCCCCCTCATCTTAAGATTCAATACTTTATTGCAATGCAACCCTTACACATGGCGAAGCGCGACCTAGCCCGGGGCCAACCCTAGACCCTTACACGGCGAAGCGCGACCTAGCCTAGGGCCAACCCTAGACCCTTACACGGCGAAGCGCGACCTAGCCCAGGGCCAACCCTAGACCCTTACACGGCGAAGCGCGACCTAGCCCGGGGCCAACCCTAGACCCTTACACGGCGAAGCGCGACCTAGCCCGGGGCCAACCCTAGACCCTTACACGGCGAAGCGCGACCTAGCCCAGGGCCAACCCTAGACCCTTACACGGCGAAGCGCGACCTAGCCCAGGGCCAAC
>JACXGJ010006992.1:0-32167 GCA_016801105.1 Esox niger | reverse complement strand
ATTCAGTCATTGGCATTTCGTGAATTTTGCCCCTGGAATGTGTTTTAATACCCACTTTTTATTGAATTTACTCTTTAATATGGTCAAACATGAATTGTTTTCTATGTTTCGAGAGGAAAATTGTATTAAACAATTAATAAACTCTATTTATATCAGTTTTAAAGTAATATTTTGGTCTCTTTTATTTTGAAAAAATCCTCATTTTCGTGACCCGGAAGTGATTTTTTAATGTTGCTCACAAGACGCTGATCTGAAAAATCCAGTTTGAAAAAAAGGAAGGTTATGGAGGAGGATGCTGACAAATATGCCAAGCTTACCGATTTGTTTTCAAGAGGATGAACACAAGTGGCAACTGGTAAAGAGACATATAGGCCTAATGATTAGCATTAGCAACGTAATTTTTCGTTGTAGCCTTGTCAACCTATTCGCAAACACAATATTACATTTTATTAAAATATTAACCTTTTTGAATCACCCAATACTATGCCATTTGTGTCCATTTAATACTCAGAATAACCTCCTCAAAGATGCGTGTCATGTCATTGGGTTAGAATATGTTTCTGCTGACTTTGTCCATCACGCATGTGGCATGTTGAAATTTGTGAAGAATAGTCTACGAAGCTCATTGAGTCAGGACAAATTGGACTCTTTCATGTTAATAATGTGCACAGAGGAGGAAATCTTCATGTCTATAAGCTATGACACAGTTATAGATAAAGTGTCTGAAACCATTGCACTGCTTAGACGGCTTCTGATGATGTTGGTGCTATTCGCAATATTACTGTAAACTGTACTGTGAATTGAACTGTAAACATTAATTCAATATGCCTCTTTGTGGAAGAGTGGTATACATTTCACATGCTTTTTTTCTTTCTGCTTTTGTTAATTGTTCAACCTATCCTTGTGGAATAGTGGAGTATTTTTGTTAACTTCTCAGCTTAAGTGAATTATTAATGAACCTTTGCATTATTTGTTGAGCCATAGTATTAATAAAAACTACAGGATAGTAAGAGCCAAACTGTTGCTTAATTTATCCAATTTCCATGGAAAAAGTGGGCTGGTCTTGGTCCTGAAACTCCCGGGCTGAAAAGTGGCCCCACTCTGGCCCTGGATGCTTGGATGGCCCTGTTGCAGTTTATTTACATTTTCCATTGCCTCATTCCAATAAAATACTCTAGAAAAATCAGCACAACAGTGTGGCCAATTGTATATCTTTCTGTCAATAAAATGTACTAGGAAACACTAGGCTGCATATTGCTCCTTGCTAATGGGTAAAAGAGACAAGAAAACATTTTTCATTGGGCCTGGCATTTTATTAGGCCACATTTAACCAACATTTTATTCTCTCAGCTAACACACTGCAGAGGAATATCAAAGGAGGTGTGGGGCAAATCATTGAAAAGAGAACATATGATTACATTAAAATACAAACAGTAGACCGTTTGACAAAAGCCATGATCTGTCCACATCCAGAAACTAGGTTGAAACCAATAAATCAAACATAACATAATATGGAGCTCCCATGTTTTTTAACAGCACATATGACTAACAAAGAGGGAGGCAATAACAGGTGTTTTGTCTTTGTATTTTTATTGGATGGAAAGGAACATATCTTCAAGTCAAATGATTAATTAGTAACATGCACAGACAGACAGAAATCAATAGAGTGTAGCGAAAGTCGGGGTTTTTAGTTTCCGTAGCCATTGGAAGACAAAAGGAGAGGAAACAGACAATGTACTAACAGACAGAAAAGTAATGATGAAAGACAAGAGAATAAGAAAATAAGAGATGATATCTACAATGTAAATACAACGCAGACATCAAATGTCACCTCCCCCCTAAAATGAAAACCCCCCACAGTCGAATGCATCAAAGTCAGAGTCTGCCCCCTCAAAGTCAAAGCTGTGGAAGTGTGGAGAGTCCACACTCTGGTTGCAGGAGTGGTAGGTTCCGGCTGAGCCCAGGTCAGAGTAGTCTGTGGTGGGTGGCAGGTCACATGGTCTTACGTCAGCACTGACAGGAGGGCATGCACCCAGGTAGCCCATGGCGGAGGAAGCAGCAGTCCCGCCCGTCAGCAAATATACAGCCCTCACTGCCCGGACATCATGGCTGTTGCCATGGCGCAGACAGCCCACTGAACGACTGTTCCCTTTGTTCCTCTTAATGCGAGAAGTCTTGTTGCCTGTGGTAAAGATTGGAGGGACAACCTGTCAGGCACATCAGGCTGAGGTTAATTTATGTTTAAACATCCATCAATTCAGGAAATGCATGAAGTATGCTGATATTTTTCACAAGCGGATACAGTGAATTTTATCATTTGTAAATTCAGAGAATGTTTATTACATACTTTTATGGTATGTAATAAATGGTTTTGTACAAATTTATTAAAATGTTTTATAGTAATGTCCAGAAACGCTGTATTCTCACCTTTATCTTTTTGTGGAGTGTCGTCTGTGGTTGCATCAGAATAGTTTGGTCCAGGAGAGTTTGTTCCAGGATAGGTTGGTCCAGGGTAGTTTGGCCCAGCAGAGTATGGCCCAGGAGACTTTGGCCCAGGATACATTGGTCCAGGAGAATGTGGCCCAGGAGAGTTTTGCACAGGATAAGTTGGTCCAGGATACATTGGCCCGGGTGATTTTGACCCAGAATAGTTTGGTCCAGCATAGTTTGTTCCAGAATATTTTGACTCAGAACAGTTTGGCCCAGGAGAGTTTGGTCCAGGAGAATTTATCCCAGGATAGTTTGGCTCAGGAGATAAAACCTCCATATCACTGAGTGGTGGTGTTGGTGGATCTCTGTCAGTAATGGGGTCTGGGAGTGGGTCTCTGTCGGTGATGCATGGGGTCAAAGCATGATGGCGTCGACAGGAGAACATAGGTGATGATACACACTGTAGAGGCATAAAATATGTAGCTGTGAAATCAATCCTCTGGAGGAGAGTACTATACGTCTTACAATAACATTGCCCATTGTCACAAAAGTTAGGAGGATGACTTATAGGTGTAAGTAGACATACCTCTCGTACTTTCTTCAGCATGTTGACCCATTGGCTAAAGATAGAATATAACACATTACTACTTCAGATGTACAACTCATAACAGCATCAATGTGAAATAAAATACAGTTTAAAATGTTTAATGTTGCATATTGTTGCCAACTGAAGCAATTCCCATCCCTGCTCAGGCTGTTGTCCTGGCAACCCACCTGCAGTTCTCTGCATTATCAGCCAGCAGCAGCAGGAACTTCTCCTGAGGCAGGATCAGTGCAAAGCAGCAGTCCCTTCGTCCTCCAGAGGGCAGCTTGGGTAGGTCCAGGATCTCCCTGCCCTCCACAATGGCCTCACAACCCCCCTGCAATGCTACCATGTGGTCCGGAGGGGACACTGCATCGCGACTCATCAGCAAACAGCCGTCTGCAGTCAAAATGAGATACCTCTGCTTCCATTGTTTAAACATAAAGCCACCTTGACGTAAGAGTTTGCGGTTGGTGGTGGAATAACGGGACAAGAACAAGGAAAAAAGTAATGAGGGATGGTGAGACAGCAGATCAAAGACAATTTAGAGGCTCTCAGGACTACATACTATTTATTTTACAACCTGTTTCCAAAACAGTTGGCACACTATGTAAAATGTAAAGAAAAACAGAATGCAGTGATGAGCAAATAATTTAAACACTATATTCAATGGAAATAGTACAAAGACAACATATGAAATGTTGAAACTGAGAAATGTTATTGTTTCTGGAAATATAATATACTGTATATGCCCCCTTTAAATTTGATGCCAGGAACACATTTAAAAAAAGCTGGGATATGGGAAAGAAAAGACTGGAAAAGTTATGTAATGCAATAGAAACCTGGTGGAACATCTCTCCACTAATAAGGTTAATTGGCAACAAGTCAGTAACAAGATTTAAAAATCTTGTTACTGACTCAGTAACAAGTCAGTAAAAAGAGCAGCCCAGAGAGGTTGAGTCTTTCAGACTAAAGATGGAGAGTGGTTCACTTCTCTGTGAAAGATAACACAGGCAACTATTGCAACAATTAAAGTTTTCCAACGTAAAGAGTTTGAGGATCTCATCATCTACAGTACATAATATCATTAACAGATTCAGAGAATCCGGAGAAATATCTGTACACAAGGCTGAAAACCAATACTGGATGGCCGTGCTCATCGGGCTGTCAGGGGGGACATAATTCTGTATTGGACATCACTGTATGGGCTCAGGAACACTTCCGAAAACCATTGTCTGAACACAGTACGTCACTGCATCCACAAATCCAAGTTAAACCTCTACCATGCAAAGAACAAACCAGATATAAACAAGATCCAGAACCACCATCACCTGAAGAGAAGTGCAAAACTGTCCTGTGGTCTGACAAATCCAAATTATAAATTATTTTTGGGAATCATGGACGCCATGGTCTCTGGATAAAGAAGAGAGGGACCATCTGGCTTCTTATCAGCACACAGTTCACAAGAGAGCATCTGTAGTGGTATGGGGTACATTAGTGTACATGGCCTGGCTGATTTGGACATCTGTGAAGGCACCATTAATGCTGAACAATATATACAGGTTTTGGAGCAACATATGCTGCTAGCCAGACAATGTCTTTTTCAAAGAAGGTCTTGCTAATTTCACCAAGAAAATGACAAACCACATACTGCGTGGTTTACAACAGCATGGCCCTGAGGTAAAAAAAATTCTGGGTGCTAAACTGGCCTGCCTGCAGTCCAGACCTGTCACCCATTGAAAACATTTGGCGCATAATTAACTGAAAAATACAACAATGGAGTGAAATTATATATCAAGCAAGAATGGGAATACATTTTACTTTTAAAACTATTGCAATTGGTCCCCGCGATTCCCAAAAGCTTACAGAGTACTGTTAAAAGTAGAGGTGATGGAACACAATGGTAAACATGCCACTGTCCCAACATTTTGGAAATGTGTTGCTAGCATCCAATTGAAAATGGGCATGTATTTATCCAAAAACAATAACATTTCTCAGTTTCAACATTTAGTATGTTGTCTGTGTACTATTTTAAATTAAATGCAAGGGTAAATGGTTTGCACATTATTGTATTCTGTGTTTATTTGCATTTTACACAGTGTCCCAACATGTTTTGAAGCAGGGTTGTAGAACAGAAACACTGAACATGCAAAGCGTATAAACGGGATAAACCTACATTTGCCACAATGACAAATATGGCAATAGGGGCAGTGTGCCAGTGGATTCAAACATTCTGACTGATGGCAATTCTCTCATCCACTGGGATTAAAAGCAGACAGATGTGAGGAGGCTCAAGAGACTTAGGTACTGGATCAAACACACTATGCTGACAATAGTATGCATGTCAACTACAGTCAACAAAGATACACATCTGGAACCTGTCAGCACATCAGCAGATGTCAGGGCACAGAACAATTCCAACAGACCAGGAGGCAATCTTAAGAGCCACCAAGCAATTTACATTGGACCCATAACCATTTAACTGGGACATGATGACGTAAAGATGATGACACGCCCCGGTTACATCAGGTCGTGACCCAGATAAGTGATCAAAATTAGTGTGAACACCCTATGACATCTGTGATGCGCTCGGACCAATTAATCTATTCATTATCTCTCCCTACCCTACACTGTCCGTGCCAGAGCACCAAATCACTTCCTGTTTATTTCTGCATTTGCCAGACTAATTCCATGTGACGGACTACAATGCATGTTGGTGTGTCAATGGAAGCGGTACCCACGTTTCTTCACAACGTGCACATGCTATTGATGCCTCTAATTCTATGGTTTTCAACTTTGACCCTGCGGGCCCCAAGCGCTGCAGTCTTTTTATCTTTTTATTCTGCCTGTTAGTTCATTGTATTCACCTGTTGCTGATTAGAGGATGAACATCAATACCAGAAATACTCTGGGAAGGCCTGGAGTTGAGAACCACTACTCTGAAGCACATTATTTACACAGTAGTTTATCACCAGACAAATGACGGGTTGTAAACACTTTCCCTACTGTCATATTAAAAATAAAACCATTCTGTTCATGCCATTCCTCATGAATATTTCAAACAGATTTTACACTTCTGTTAATCCTGTCACAAAACTGACATGTGAAGAATGAAACACTTGTTTATGTACTAAAATGAATAAGAATAATAATAAAGTACCTCCCAGCAGATAAAGAAAGCTTTTTGAAAGTAAAGAATGGATGAATAATCTTACCATACTTTCTGAGGAATCCACGGTGAATCCCTGCGACGCTCATTCTTAATGGTCATCAGAGATCTGTGTTGTGAGCGTATCTGTATGTTTTGGTGTGTTTCAGTGCTGAGGCATAATCCTCATTCATCTGTAGCTTCCCACACAGGCGCAGATCAGAACCTTGGAACGGGATTGGGTTTACTGCTTTTGGACAAGCTAAGCACACGCATGTAAACAACACATGTCAGTACAAATCTGAAGTTTAAAGCTGTGCTATGAACGATTATTTTCCGATGAAAGGCTCCTAACCACTTTTCAATTAGGCTGTTTGATATATTTTAATATTATACTTGCATGCATCTCACCCTTTTGTGAAAATCACTGAAACACCAACTATGTATCAGACATCTGAGTCCTCAGTAAAGGCAGCCGCGGAAGCTACATCTGGTTATCACATCGCACCTGAATTCAACCTCCACCCCTTGTGGTCAGCTGCAGATGTTATATTAACAGTGTCTCACTGCCTTATCACCATGGCCGCAGATTATGGCCGTGGCCAGAAATGTCTCTCTCCAGATGGTTTGTTGGAGCAGAAATGGCCAGACTGATCCCTTGTTAATCTTTAATAAACTATGTGAATGTGGCAGCATAAATCCCACAAAGTCCTTTTAAAATATTCATAGATGTTAAACTGGAGAGTCAGCAGTTGAAATGACAACAAAGTGTTCTGTGTCCCTATTTCTGAAAAATGATAACGGATGTGGATGCATGGACTATAATATGAACCTTATAGTTTCATCCTTACTTTAACAAACATACTTTTAGTTAAAACAACTAATAGTTTGGTCTCTAGTCAAGTACATCTATTCAACTTCTCCCCTGAGTATTGTATGTCACAGGTATATTCTTTAAGAATAAAAATACTTCATTTATAGGTCATACATACAATGTCATACAACATACAATGTCAGATTGGCCCTTTAGGCATTTTGCTGCAAGAGAAGTCATTATTAATCAGATAAACCACTCATTGTTTTGCATAATAATTAGTAAGAAAAACAGACAGAAGTCTCACAGTGTATCCAATCTTTATCATAGGATAGAATAATAATCTGTTTATAATTTTAAAAAGTGGGGCAGTCCCACTCTTTTGTAATTTGTGGTTTGTTTTTATTGAATAGATAGAACAGTAATGGAAAGACAAGGGGTGTTCAAGGGCTGGTGTCTAACGCCATCCCAACAAGGTGTATCGGAGTTAGCTTCTTTGACCACTAGTGGTTCCCAACCTTTTTCTGTTATTGTACAACTGACAGATTTTTTTGCTCTGCTTGGAGTACCCCCGAACTACTCCCTCATGTTAATAATATTATTGCATTTTTGTGTCATTTGTGATGACATATGATATGATGTGTTTAAAATGTTGTTTAACACGGACCCTGGGGACCAGCTTAGCGCTATCAAATAGCTTGGGTTACATACATACATAGTTGCTCTTTTGGATCAAGGTACAGTATAAACCCTTCAAAAGCCCCAAGACTGAAATAAAAGAGCTAAGGCACAACCGGCTTATTGCCTAATCTGAGAATCAACCATTAGATCAAACACCATACAATTGTGCAGATCTGCGATGATGGTGAAATATGGACGGTGGAATCTACACCAAACCCATTAGATGTGAATTTGGAATTAATACATCTCAGATATCATACGTACACAATGAGGCGAACCTTTTTTGCAATTCAACTAACATCCACAGGGTCGCAGCAACGCACAATTGTTGTTGCCTTTCGTTGATCTCTAAACCAATAATTTACCACGAATTTCACAAACACATCCACTTAGTTTTGACGAATGACATCTTTATTCTAATTCACATAAATCTAATTTAAAATATAATAGGCTAATTATAAATTCGATTTTATGCGTATGGCTGTTAATTAAAATAATTATATATGCATGCCCGAGAAAGAAATATTTAAATATCAGAAAAATTTATAAAAAACAATTTTTCATACAGTGGAAACAAAAACTTGAGTATAAATAATTTCACATTTTCACAAGTAATCTCAAATAAATTCAGTTTCGAAGTTTCGGTGTGAATAAGGTCAATAAAATGAGAGGGGAGGGAGTAATGGAGGGACAAAATGTCACGAGCTGAAAGTTTGCCCTATTGAATCGAGAGACTGTAGTTACTGAATGCCTAATACTGGCGGAGTATTTGACGATTTTAAACTAAATCACGTTTTGAAAAAATAGGCCACCGATATAACGATTTTGAATTACACTCCCTTAAGAAGCAAAACCTGTTGACCATGGAATAGTTAAGCGGATAAAACCTTCAATAAATACTTTTAACATCTGGATACTTGTGCGAGGAGATTGCTGATTTCTTGTCAGGAATTATGTGAAGATGTCCAATAACTTTCTAATTTTGGTCATAGAATATAATATTTTCAAAAGCAAACCTGATCTGAGGATGAACTGCGGCGGGAGAGGGCGTGTGTTGTTATCGGTCTTTCTCTTGATGGAAATACATGCAGTGATAGGAGTACCTGTATCAGGTAAGCATTGCCAGTAACCGATGCGCTTCAAATATAAAGTATAGGTGAAAAATGATAATAAAAGATCGGTTAATTAAAAAATGTTTCATGTTCATCGTAGAACGTTTTAGGCAGATTTTAAAAGTTTGGATATTAAAGTGGATTGACAAATTTTTCTTGGACAAAATGAACTCTTCCCCTAAGGTGTTCATTCATCTCAGTGAGATACAACAGCCCCTGAATATCAGTTTATCATTTAAATGTTTAATGGTTGTCCCTGTTCTTGGAATTAAGTGTTTCAGTTTGTGAAGAGCCCTGCCAACATTACCTCGTCCCTGGGTAAGCCAGTGCAGGTGCTGTGTACTCTGCAGGGAGAGGGGGGTGAAGAAGAGCCTCCAGATGTCGTGTGGTTGAGAGATGGTCAGTCCCTGGACTATGCTGACACCAATCAAGTTCAAGTGCCTATTGCTGAAGGAAGTTGGCTGACCATCAGTGAACTCAGGTCATTCTTAGTTTTGGCTCTGTTTACGTCACAAAGTATCTTATTTTTCAATGATATTGATATGTCTGTGCATCGGTCCTTAGAATTGAACATGTTAAGCTGGCAGACATTGGAAGATACCGTTGTATGGCAACAGTGGGTAGGAAAGACTTGTTGTCTCAGGAAGGGCGCATTCAACTGGAAGGTATAGTCTCTCTCTGGCTTTCTGCATGTCTGTCTCTGCAACAATCTGTCTTTACGTTTTGAACAAAATCCTAATTACATCTTTTCAAGGAATACCCCATTTCTCAGTGGAGCCACGTGACATGACAGTAGTGGCTAATGTTAGCATCAGCATAAAGTGTGTGGCCCATGGCCCTCCAGAACCTGTACGGATCACCTGGTTGCAGAATGGGGAACCACTCAACATGCTGCCAGAGCCCGAGTCCCACTCTCCCTCCACTCTCAACATCACAGGCAAAGACCGCCTCCCTGTCACATTTACATGACACATGTAGAACAGCATCTATGCTCACGTTGGATTGATGTACATAGCTGTCAGAAGTCATTAGTTCACCAAAGACCTATCACTGATCTGTCTCACTGACCCGGTTTTAGGCCTCAATCACACCAGCAGCTTCTCTTGTGAAGCCCACAACAGCAGAGGAGTGGCAACCTCCGCCACTGGAACCATGACAGGTCAGCACCAACACGGCCGGGTTTCAACATAAATCACTAAGCTGATTGGTTTGGTCTTATTCATTGCTATCCCTCTCTGTGTCGGTGTAGTGGTTCCTTCTGAGGCGCAGAACATCCAGGCTGAAGAGGTCACCATGTCTTCATTGAGGATCTCTTGGGAGCCTGGCTTTGGGGGGGTGTATCCAGTCTCTGTATGCTCTATACAGGTACAGAATCCTCCAGAGGGCTGGCATGACTGACAATACCATGTAAATACAACGCCATGACAGGTCACAGTAAGCGCTGGTGAAGTTATACTTCTTGGTTGAATAGATTTCTTCTTGAGATTTCAGACAGCTCCATCTGTTCCTGGCCATACTGCTGTGCCAAATCGCCTTATCCATAATCAGAATGTCAATGTGCCACCCGCTCGGCATCTGATCCCCAACCTGGAGCCCTACACCTCCTACTACATGAGGGTGGCTTGCCGTAGCAGTCAAGGGGCTTCCCCCTGGACACCCTGGGTAACACTGAATACATCGGAAGGAGGTAAGCTTTCTCCTGCAACCATATAGCCACAATCACTCATTGTGTGTTTATAGTATTTTATTACTGATCAATGGAAGTAAATGGAAGTACCCCACCGGAAATCTGTTTTCTGTTTACATATTTTGACACATGGATATTAAATTCCAATTATATTCACTGATAAAGATAACCCAATTTTGCAAATCACATACATTTTTTGCTTATACATCATTTGTGCTATTAAAATGTATGCAATTTCCTTATGCGGAAAATTCAGTAAAGACCTATCTTTGCCATTACATAAAATGGCTAAAATTACTAATCATTACAGATTAAATTGGGAGGGTGCAGCCTTTCAGAAAGATTAGAAACATGGTCTGGTTATGTCTTAACCATGCCAAGATCAAAAATCCTATCCGAGACCCGTAGAATAAAGAATATTGATCCACAATAGTCTGGGAGGGGTTGTAAAGCAATTTTAAACAAATTTGAAGTACATAATTCCAGTGTCAAACGGATCTTCTACAATTGGAAAAAAATGCAGAAAATCGGCAATCTACTTAGAAACAGTTCGTCCCACCAAATTCAGATGAAGAGCTGACTGAAATATGCTCATAGAAGACTCTAAGAACCCAAAGCTAACATCAAAGGATCTACAGGCCAAACTCAAATGTCGAAGTGCAGAAGTCAACTGTCAGGAAGAGACTGTAAAAACTTGGTCTACAGTAAATGGGAGGTCAAGAAGAAAGAAGCCACCACTCTCAAAAAGAATATCAAGAAACAACTTACGTTTACCAGATAACACCTGGGTAATGATCCGAACTACTAGAACAATGTGTTCTGGACAGATGAGTCACAGAAGTTCTTTGGCCTCAATGCCAGATGCCATGTGTGGCAGAAAATGAAACACTGTCTTTCAACAGAAGAACCTTATAGCAGCTGTACAGCGTGACGGTGTTGGCTTTATGTTTGGGGCTGCTTTGCTGTCTCATGGCATGGCCAACTTGGGATCATTGAGTCAATCATGAATTCCATATTGTGGAATTCATCTTTGTGATGTGTGAATGTGATGCCATCTTTCAAAAAGTTGAAACTGAATCAAACATGGACCTTACACTGGAGAATGACCCAAAACACTCAAGCAAAGATACAGCAGAATGGCACAAAAATAAGAAATAGAGGGATATAGAACAGTTTAGTTGCTGCCTTTTTGTCTCAATACTATCAAAATGATGGAGGGGAAATTAAAGTGGGTCATGCAAGCAAGAAAGACCTGGAACATGACATAGTACTGTTGAAGCAGTACTGTAAAGAACAGTGGAGAAAAATGCTCAGTCTACATAAATGACTGAAAGAAAGTTACAAGGAACAGCTACAAGTTATTTCAGCCCAAGACAACTTGACCAGCATTGAATCTGGAGTGTGATTTTCTTTTCCACACTATGAAATTGCTTTTCGGTTGATTTTTGATACATTAATTAATAGTCTAATCTTGCTGTTGAATTTGTTAAAGAGTAATTTGCTTTATCTCTCTTTATTGTTAAGTGAAGATTACATGTCAAAGATGTAAAAAAAGAGGCAACTTTCAAGTCTGTGTACTTACTTTTACACATGACTGTATTTTGTATGTTGAATTCTGTCACTTATTCATTTTCCCAGAGGAGTTTATCTTCTGTAGCTTACACTCCCAGGGAGGACATGGGAGAAAAATCTCAGCTGAGTGACATATTGTGGAACTAGACAAAGATTCTACAGGAAAAACTCAGAAATGGTTCCGCATTTTCAAGTGTTTTTCCTTGAAGAGACAGAGAGGAGCTACAGGTTTATTGTTTTGAACAGCATATCTAAATATTTATATCTGAGAAATAAACTGAGGGATGGGACCCGACAGTAAATAAACATCTTCTCATTACTCTGGCAATAGACTTTTAAGTTTACTCAAGCTTCCTCTCCATCCTCAGTGTTTTAAATATAAAACTCTATATTGAGAAAGTAGCCGGAGTTTAGGAGGAACTGCGGGCAGGAGGGAAACAGATGAAACATTCTCCATTCACGGTTTGGCAGAGGTGGCGCAGGCCTGCTGTGTCCATAATACTGCTGTGTGTTTGAATTAAGGCTTGTGGAGGAGTTTTTTTCCATGCCAGCTCATGTTTTCCACAGTCTGACATCTAGATATGTTTGTGTAGAAGAGAAAGAAATAGAGAGACTTTTGCAGAGAAAGCTCTAATTGGATCATACCATTTGAAGGTTAAAATATTTTGTGCGGTTACTGCGAGAATGAGCGTTTGGAAACATTTCATTTGATCAACTAAATAATGTTGACGATATGGAGCGAAAATAGATCAACAACATATTGATTTGGTTGTGTCTTGTTGCAGAGAAACCTTGTTGATGTTCAGCTATTTAACAATTAACAATTTAGATTCTCTACTGTCTGGTGTTTACCTGAAAATAACACACGCGCGAAACCTGCAGGGGTCTTCAAGGTGGGTGAGTGAGTGAGTGAAAGCCACAGAATACCTGTGTTATAAAAAGAGCATGTTTCCAAAAGACGTACTGGATGTACAGGAGTATTTGGGGAAAATATGATTTCCTCTACCTTCACTACCTCTAATCACTGCTACTTGTTTCGAAGGGAGAAAGAGGAGGGAAAGTGGCTTGGGCGGAGAGAGATGGAGGGGGAGAGGGCTTGTGTTTTTGTTGGCCGCGGTGATACCACACGTGGAAACGATCAGCAGCGGAAAAAAACTTGCTGATGACATCATCAAGCAGGGTCCAGAACTGGCTCCGGCAGCAGCCCCCGCCATGACTCAGTGCCTGACAGCAACGCCTTTATTCAGAATGTTATCTTAAAAACCTAAATATTATGCACAGGACACTTTACTGGATTTATCGCCTATGACAGATCTCTGAAGATGTTGTACATATGACCCGTCTCGTGTGTGTCTATGTGACAGTACCCGAGGCAGCCCCAGACGATGTGACTGGACTATTTAATGAATCACAGGTTCTGGTCAGCTGGACCAAGCCTCCAGGCAGATTAAATGGTCCAGTACTGGGCTACAGGGTGGAATTCCTTACCTCTAACATGTCCAAGGTATGCCAGCCCCTTTTCCTCAAAATTAATATAGTGTGACACATACAGACACACCCACATTTAGTAAACACACACACACATCCTTGTAGTGCATTAGTAGTGAGGACTTTTCAGGGTTTAACAAGGAATTTACATTGAAAATCCTATTACCTTAAACCCCAAATCCCATCCCTAACCATAAACTTAAACCTAACTCCTAAACCTTAACTTAACCCAAAGCCTAAAACCAAAGGTCCTCACCTCTACATATTTCTCTTGGTTTACTATGCATGTGACAAATTCCAGCCCTCACTACGAATGTACAAATAGACAGAAAGTTTAATGATGTCTTTATCTTTGTTTTGTTCCGCTGTTGAAGGCAGTGATGCAGTCAGTTGATTTGTCTGAGCTAGCCATCCCTCTCAAGGGCCTCCAGGACAGTGTGTCTGTGAGTGTGAGTGCCTGCACTGCTGCAGGGTGTGGTCCCTGGAGTCCAGTCCAAACCCTTCGACAGAAACAGCCTGGTGAGTCAGCACATAACACAGGGAGTCTGTAACAGGCCTGTGGGGAAGGACGAATGAGCAGAACATTCAAAAGGAACACTTTTTAATATGTCATTTGGTAGCAAGCTAAAATGTCTATGAAATGGCTAACCGGTCCTCTCTTAGATTTCGCACCACACAAGGCCTTTTCCTGGCATTGGTGGTACGTGGTCATGGGTATTGCCGTCAGTTTGGCTTTGATAGGGTTCATCGTGGTCTATGCAGTCGTATTGCGACAGAGAGACACATGCTTCGGGTAAGAATGTATAGACCTCCCTCCATCCATGCGTTCCATTGTCAGCGCTGTTAGAGGATCAGAACAAATGAAATAAAACCCACATGTATGTTACAGGAAAACCTTTTACCCAATGAGGAATGGCGGAGGGGACTTCGTGGTACGATACAGCGCCAGACGCGTCTACAATCGGCAGGCGAACGAAGCCACATGTAAGTTGTCAGGCCGGTGTGACGTAAGAGAACAGCCAAGGGTGAGGTGATAGATGGTGTTTTTACACCAGGGAAATCTCTGGAACAGACGGCGGAGCATTGAGGCACATGTTGAGGCTCAGAGCTTTGGCTCAGTGTCGTTCTGTGCAAGATGAGGGGGCAGAGTTCTGTCGTAGTCTGGCAGAGGAGAGATATTGTTGGGAACTCCCAATTACCAAATACTTCAGATAACTTTCCAGTAAACTATTCCTTATTCTAATATTAACGTTAGCACTTATCTCAACCCTTAATTATTAAGTTCCTGTGCTAGTATTGCTATCTATAGATTATCTACTGCATGAATACTATCCTAAAAAGTGTGACAAAATTAATCCAACAGAGAATCATTGAGTCACTCTGCTGTAATTCCTAGGGAACTGACTTTAGTTCATACAAATGGAAAGATGTTCTCAATTACAGGTTTGGGATCGGTTTGTTGATTTGAAAAATGCAATATTTTGTTCCACCACACATTGTTGAGGAAAGCCAAACAGGAAGAGAAGACCCTTTAAGCCTTGAGCAGTTTAACAATTTCGGAACTCCCACATGCCAAAAATGATATCATGTGTTACTGATCCACGACAACATCCCCTGTAATGCATTACTGCTTTATGTTTTGGCAGCCTGGGGACGTATAATGCTAGAAAGCTATTTTCCAAGACGTAACATTTGAAGTATCCCTGTTTTCCGTGTTGGAGATAAACCATTAACACTTTCCACAGTGAACAGCCTGGTGATCAGCGATGAACTGAAGCAGAAGCTGCAGGACGTGATGGTGGACAGACACAAGTTGACCCTCGGCAAAACCCTTGGAGAGGGTGAGTCAGCTCTGACTGAAGTCTTTATCATACATTGTGGAACTACCTAGTCATTCACCAGCCGGGCCACGTTTTAAAGGGGTCGCCATGAGAGCAAAACGAGTCACCGTTTGGGAGTGTACCTTTTCACCCAAATGTGGATTTTACACATTTGTTGCGCTTACGAACTCGGGGTGCATATTTAGCTCAGACCCCTAGCTACTCCCTAACAACATTTCGCTGTTCCTCTGCAGGGGAGTTCGGCTCCGTCATGGAGGGGCTACTGGTTCATGCCGAGACTGTCCTCAAAGTGGCCGTGAAGACCATGAAGAGTAAGTGACCGCTGTCACGTGCTCCCATGTCTCTATGGGACCCTGAGCAAAATCTAATTTGGGGCCTCTTGTGCCCTAGCAGTTGGGGGCCCACTACCACTGTGTTGCTAATGCTTAGAACCAGCCTTGTGTGGGACAGCGCGTGTCAGTACAGCGCGTGTCAGTACAGCGCGTGTCAGTACAGCGCGTGTCAGTACAGCGCGTGTCAGTACAGTGCGTGTCAGTAGACCTCAGCCATCTTCTCACTCTCCCTCTGCTAGTTTCCATTTGTACTCGCACCGAGATGGAGGACTTCCTCAGGGAGGCCGCTTGTATGAAGGAGTTCGACCACCCTAATGTCATGAGACTCGTTGGTGAGGGACCGGGCTCATTGGGTTTAGTCACTTCTGCACGATCCCTGTACAATTAACGTGTTGTCAGTTGTGTTGCGAGAGTCAGTGAGGGGATGTGACTGTTTATTCCCCCTGTCTTCCCTGCAGGGGTGTGCCTGCATACAGTAGAGAGAGGAGACTTTCCATCCCCTGTGGTCATCCTGCCCTATATGAAGCACGGGGACCTGCACAGTTTCCTGCTCTACTCTCGCCTCGGGGACAGTCCTTTGGTCAGTCCACCTACCCTCTGACACTGACTGGACAGTTTTTGTCACATAAGTGTTTGCTCCTTTCTCGCAATTTGCTCTGCGCTCTTCTTTTTTGTGTATTCCATTTTGACTGCCGTAGAGCGCCCCCGGGTGGAGGAAGCAGTCTGTGTCTAATACTCTTGTCTCCTCTCCGTCCATAAGTCACTGCCGTCGAAGATGTTAGTGAAGTTCATGACAGACATCGCACGTGGGATGGAATACTTGAGCGACAAGAGGTTTATTCATAGAGACCTGGCGGCGCGGAACTGCATGTGAGGATCCTTCCATCTCAGTTCTGCCGCGGCGTTCCCCCAGTTCCTCACTCATTCTGCTGCAACATAACGATAGTTACAGCAGCTGAGCATGCCGAGCAACGCAGGTTAAGATACTGTGTTCACTGCACCGTTTGTGCTCACCCCCCATGTCCGTGTGTCCTGGCAGGCTGAATGAGAACATGACCGTGTGTGTGGCTGACTTCGGCCTGTCCAAGAAGATCTACAACGGAGACTACTACAGACAAGGACGCATTTCTAAGATGCCAGTGAAATGGATCGCCATCGAGAGCCTGGCAGACAGAGTGTACACCACCAAAAGCGACGTGGTGAGCTTTGCTGACTCGGTTTAGCGACAATACGTTCTCCTTCGTACACCCAACAGGAAATAGAAGTGCAATATTTCGGACAGTGTTTCTTTCCTTCTCTAAGTGGTCATTTGGAGTGACAATGTGGGAGATAGCCACTCGGGGCCAGACGCCATATCCCGGGGTGGAAAACAGTGAGATCTACGACTACCTGAGACAGGGCAACCGCCTCAAACAGCCTCCCGGCTGCCTGGATACCATGTAAGTGCCTGGTGGGTCTGTTCACGTGAATCATGGACTGTTCCAATGCTGACATTACACTTGCTTCTTTTGGTGCCATATAAGCAACCATTGTACCTTTCGCAGAGTATCTGGAATCTGGTATCTTTTTGTACACGGTGCATAAGCTTTCTTTCCCGTCCCCAATACTCCAGCTACTCCCTGATGTTCTCCTGCTGGCTGCTGAGTCCCAAGGACCGACCGGGGTTCCCCTCACTGCGCTGCGACCTGGAGAAAGCCCTGGAGGAGACGCCCGAGCAGGAGCCGGATGACCTGCTCTACGTCAACATGGAGGAGACATCCGGCACTCTGCTGGGGGCGGTGGGGGGCTGGGAGCCCTTCGGACTGCCTCACCCGTCCTACCGGAAACCTATCGGTCCACTGGAGACCATCCAGGTGCACCTCCATGACCAACACGCCGAGCGCTATGTACTCTGTCCTCAGCGCGAGCCCCTGGCCCGCCTCAATGATTCTATGGACAGCCTGGGCTGGATCGCCTCGCCAGCCAGCCCTACACTGCAGCTCCCACCCTCCAGCTCCTCCTCTGCCACCTCCTCACTTCTGTTGGACCCACAGGATGACATGGAGGGAGAAGGATGGGACGAGAGGATATTCAGGCAGTGAGGCTTGACGATGGCATACAGGGAGGAACAGGAGTTGTGAACAAGTTGACTGATACTCTCTGCAACGATGCACTCAAACGAACGGGATGAAAACCGGTCATCGACTGGCGTTACTGTTTGACAGCCGTACACTTTAGTCAGTCGTAACGGTAAATGAATAATCATGGTGAATGAATGTTTCTCTTTTGAATATTCATATGAAGGAACTAAGTGAAATATTATGTTTATTTTTATTAAACCAATGAACTAAACCAGTCTTTTTGATTTAGGATAACAAAGTAGTGAGTTCTTTGAAACCAAAAATTAATGTACTGGATACATTGATGCACTGAGGCTTTTCTGATGTTAATAGACATTCAATATATTCAAATCAAAATTACACAAACCCTTGTTACTACGTTAACAGTACAGTAACCATCTTTAGCCCTGTTGATAAAAATGAAATAATCAACATTAATAATAATTAAACAGATACACAGAATGTTTCAGGAAGAAAAAAACGGATATACTGAATATAATAATGTTATCACAAACGGTAGCAATCGAAAACCATCCAAATACTTGACTCGGAATTATAATTAATGTGGTTGTTCCCTTGGCATTGAAATACAAGAGAGTACGGCAAAATATAATTTCACGGACTTACGTCATCAATAAAGTAAAAATTGTTAAACTCATTTCCAGTAGAGTTTTCACAAGATTAGATTCCGGTGTCTAACTTTAAGAGAAGTGGAAAAACCAATAACAATCATTTTTGTACAATACCAATAGTTGCTGCTGATGTATGCAACTATCAAGGTTTCTTTAATGATTTAGGCACTGACGTTATTCAAAAATGAACATACACCTCGTCTATGAACAGAGACACCATGTGCAGTGAGTGATGAAGACTGACTTGTCACTGATCTTCTTGCTGTCATTCTTATTGCTGAACACGCTCTTCCTTATTGTGCATATATGTGCGTGTGACCAAGAGAATAGCTTAGCGTGTTCTTTCACATGAAGACATTTCAAGAATAACTGTCGCGGTACGTCTCACCCCGAGCATTATAAACACTCATTCTAAATGCAGTCATTTAGTTTTCGTGTGTTTGGGCTTTAGGAAGGGCAGGGTCATTTGCTGGTTGAGCAGCATAACCACACCATTACCATGGTTCAACTCTTTTCCTTACACTAGTTAGTTAGGCCAGCTGATCCTCATACTGCTTTCTGAAACAGTCCCCAGCAGGGAAGAAGTCCCAAGCCCTCTCCTGGTACATTTTCCACACGTAGGACTCCTGAAACAGAGAATAGTCACAAAGAAAGACAAAAAAAACGATAGTCAATGTGATAACCTGGCCATTGCATGTGAATCATTTGGTGGCCCAAACAGAAAAACAAACAGAAAGACTGACAGACTCACCTGGCCAGTGTGCTCTGTTTCATCTTTGTTGATGAGGTACATTAAGAAAAACCTGCAGAGGACGAAGACAGAAAAACACATCAGTGTGAAGGATGGTCATGGGAAATACAATGGATTGTCTGCCAGAGAGAACAGACCTACATGTACAGTGCCTTTCAAAAGTATTTACCCCCCTTGGTTTTTAACCCTGGAGGAGCTGCAGAGTTCCACAGCAGAGACTGGAGTATCTGTACATAGGACGACAATAAGCTACGTACGCTCCATAGAAAACCATCCCCACTGTGAACCGTGGTGATGGCAGCATCATGCTGTGGGGATGTTTTTCAGCAGCCGGGACTGAGAAACTGGTCAGAGTTGAGGGAAAAATGGATGGTGCTAAATACAGGGATATTCTTAAAGCAAAACCTGTACCACTCTGTGCATGATTTGAGGCTAGGATGGAGGTTCACCTGTTAAAGCAACACTTGAGTGGTTTAAGGGGAAACATGTAAATGTGTTGGAATGGCCTAGTCAACGCCCAGACCTCAATCCAATAGAAAATTTGTGGTCAGACTGTTCACAAGCACAAACCATCCAACTTGAAGGGGCGGGAGCAGTTTTGCAAGGAGGAATTAGCAAAAATCCCAGTGGTAAGATGTGGCAAGCTCATAGAGACGTATCCAAAGCGACTTAGAGCTGTGATTGCTGCAAAAGGTGGCTCTACAAAGTATTGACTTTAGGGGGGTGAATAGTTATGCAGATTGACATTTTCCTGTTATTTTGTCCTATTTGTTGCTTCACAATAAACAAAAAAACATCTTCAAAATTGTGGGCATGTTCTGTAAATGTAATGATGCAAATCCTCAAACAATCCATGTTAATTCCAGGTTGTGAGGCAACAAAACACGAAAAATGCCAAGGGGGGTGAATACTTTTGCAAGGCACTGTAGTTGACAGGGAGAACAAACCCAGAGAACAAACCTACACGTAGTTGACAGAGAGAACAAACCCACATGTAGTTGACAGAGAGAACAAACCCACATGTAGTTGACAGAGAGAACAAACCCACATGTAGTTGATAGAGAGAACAAACCCACAAGTAGTTGACAGAGAGAACAAACCCACATGTAGTTGGCAGAGAGAACAAACCCACATGTAGTTGACAGAGAGAACAAACCCACATGTAGTTGACAGAGAGAACAAACCCACATGTAGTTGACAGAGAGAACAAACCCACATGTAGTTGACAGAGTGAACAAACCCACATGTAGTTGACAGAGAGAACAAACCCACATGTAGTTGGCCAAGTTGTGTTCCTCCAGGGTGTGGGTCTCGAAGCCATGCGGCGTTGTATCAAAGTAGTCGCTTCCAATTCCACAGATGAAGCACTTGGTCTGCCAGAGCCGAATGAACAGAAACAGTGAGCAGGATAGAGGAATGTCTTCAGCTACCTGACCAACTTAAACAAACCCAAGAAGCAATGAAACCAAAAGATCTGTACCTCCATGTCTTCTTTGACCTGCTCCTGTTGGTCTCGGAGTTCTCCGAAGGCATCAATGATCAGACCTGTACGTGACACACAGCCATTACAGCTCTTGTATTTGAATTGTTCAATGATGGAATTATTCCTTAATTTCTTTGTTGTAACTGCTCCGGCTTGAGCTGCTGGGCAGATGAGGCCTGGTGTGTATCTGGAATGGAGAGAGATGCACCTACCCTGGATGATGGCCAGTAATATGACAATGACGAAGAAGAAGAAGGTGATGTCAAACACCACCCGATAGAGCTCGTACACGTCGCCCGCCGGGTCCTCGATTTCGTCGCCAATGCCCCCGCCAGCTCGGACGCCCACATACATGTGGAAGAGGTAACACTGACAAAAGGGATGGGAGAGCGCTGAATAGTGTGGAAGTAGACTCACATGATGGTACGTCTTAACAGCATGTCAGCAACAGTCTGTGAACAACCCATATCTACAAAAACAGAAGCCTTTCAAAAAATAATATTTCCCCATTCACTAGCATACAGTTCTGAATATTCAGAAGCAACTTTGAATACATTTTCTTTGTCTAGGATACAAAAACAATTGTGAGTGCAGTGTGGGAGAATCAGTGCTTTATCCAAGAAAAAATACAACAAATTACACACTGCAGAGCGGGCCTGAGACAGAAAACGCTGACTCACAGTCATCATGTCGTCGCACTTCATGTCTGGCTCATCCTCGTCTTCACTCTTGTTGTAGAACTTGCGGAAGAAGATGAAGGCCACCACAGTGTAGAGGTAGACCACGACGGCCAACAAGCCCAGCGTCATCATGAGCTGCAGGGGAACAGAGAGGCAAGCTGTCGGACGACAGCGTATCCACCAAACACAAAGCGACCGGAGCCGTTACAGAGCACGTCTCACCTGTTTCCCATTGTGGGTGACCGAAGACAGGATCGTACGCAGATCCTTCACACCAATGGCTATGTCCAGCAAGTGACAGGCAAAGAAGAAGTTGTTGTAATGTCCCAGCAAGGACATGATCGTGTACCAACAAAGATAGAGAAATGTCTGGAGGGGGAACGATTGAAGAAATATACATTTTTGTTTTCTGATACGTTGAGTATGAAAACTGATATTATTGTTCACAAATCATCTACAGCATTAATGAAGAAAATGCTTATCATCCAGCTATAATCCTTACACCATCTGTAAACACCACACCAAATTTCCAGATCTGGTACTTGAAGTCAATTGATGTACACCTGAAGAAGATGTAAAATTTGAATTGAAGGACTTTTTGATATTTGTGTTGTAGGGTTAATATGAGATTGGAGAAGTGTTTGTTAAACAGAATGGCTTAATACCAGGCCAATGTGGAATTGTCAAGCTCCTCTGGCTTCTTATCAGATTGTTGACTGACATCCAGTGATGCTAAATCCATTCCTAGGAGCTCAGCGATCCTCTCTCTGCCATAAATGTCACCGTACTTCTCCAGGACCTGAGCGCACACACATCGTGGACCATTACATCCAGAAACAAACTTGACGAGTTGCATCAATAACACAAACATAACCAAATGTGTATTACCTTTCGCTTAACAAACTTGTCCCAGTAGTTGTTTGGGAACGAACTGTAAAAGAATTGTAAATGTGATCATTTAAGCCATAATTCCTCTCTCAGGTTTGTTGACAGGAGATTATATAACAGTGAGTTATATACAGTGGGGCAAAAAAATATTTAGTCAGCCACCAATTGTGCAAGTTCTCCCACTTAAAAAGATGAGAGACGCCTGTAATTTTCACCATAGGTACACTTCAACTATGAGAGAAAAAATTATCTAGAAAATCACATTGTAGGATTTTTTATAAATTTATTGGTAAATTATGGTGGAAAATAAGTATTTGGTAAATAACAAAAGTTCATCTCAAAACTTTGTTCTATACCCTTTGTTGGCAATGAAAGAGGTCGAACGTTTTCTGTAAGTCTTCACAAGGTTTTCACACAGGTTTTTTCGCTGGTATTTTGGCCCATTCCTCCATGCAGATCTCCTCTAGAGCAGTGATGTTTTGGGGCTGTCACTGGGCAACACGGACTTTCAACTCCCTCCAAAGATTTTCTATGGGGTTGAGATCTGGTGACTGGCTAGTCCACTCCAGGACCTTGAAATGCTTCTTACGAAGCAACTCCTTCGTTGCCCGGGCGGTGTGTTTGGGATCATTGTCATGCTGAAAGACCCAGCCACGTTTCATCTTCAATGCCCTTGCTGATGGAAGGAGGTTTTCACTCAAAATCTCACGATACATGGCCCCATTCATTCTTTCCTTTACACGGCTCACTCGTCCTGGTCCCGTTGCAGAAAAACTGCCCCAAAGCATGATGTTTCCACCCCCATGCTTCACAGTAGGTATGGATGCAACTCAGCATTCTTTCTCCTCCAAACACAACGAGTTGAGTTTTTACCAAAAAGTTCTATTTTAGTTTCATCTGACCATATGACATTCTCCCAATCCTTTTCTGGATCATCCAAATGCCCTCTAGCAAACCTCAGACGGGCCTGGACATGTACTGGCTTAGACAGGGGGACACGTCTGGCACTGCAGGATTTGAGTCTCTGGCAGCGTAGTGTGTTACTGATGGTAGCCTTTGTTACTTCGGTCCCAGCTCTGCAGGTCATTCAGTAGGTCCCCCCGTGTGGTTCTGGGATTTTTGCTCACCGTTCTTGTGATCATTTTGACCCCACAAGGTGAGATCTTGCGTGGAGCCCCGGATCGAGGGAGATTATCAGTGGTCTTGTATGCCTTCCATTTTCTTATAATTGCTACCACAGTTGATTTCTTCACACCAAGCTGGTTACCTATTGCAGATTCAGTCTTCCCAGCCTGGTACAGGTCTACAAATTTGTTTCTGGTGTCCTTTGACAGCTCTTTGGTCTTGGCCATAGTGGAGTTTGGAATGACTGTTTGAGGTTGTGGACAGGTGTCTTTTATACTGATAACAAGTTCAAACAGGTGCCATTAATACAGGTAACGAGTGGAGGACAGAGGAGCCTCTTAAAAAAGAAGTAACAGGTTTGTGAGAGCCAGAAATCTTGCTTGTTTGTAGGTGACCAAATACTTATTTTACCGAGGAATTTACCATTAAATTCATAAAAAATCCCACAATGTGATTTTCTGGATTTTTGTCTCTCATAGTTGAAGTGTACCTATGATGAAAATTACAGGCCTCTCTCATATTTTTAAGTGGGAGAACTTGCACAATTGGTGGCTGACTAAATACTTGTTTTGCCCCAGTGTATAGGTGGACTTATAGAAGCTTGTCTGTTCTTGCTTACGGCGTGTTGAGGACCAGTCTGTCCCACTGGCCTTTGATGTCATCATCCTCAGGCTGTTCTGTGATGTAAAGACCATCAAACTCCAGCTTCCTGGCCAGCTCCTTCTCTCTCTTGAAGATCACCAGAGGAATCTGACAGAAACACACAGTCCCAGTTTTCATTAAGCTGCTTGTTATGGGGCAAAGATACACCAGTAGTACTAGTAGTATACTGCTGTTAGTAGTATTATTATTAGTACATTAGAAGTATATTATTATTAATATTAGTATATTATTAGTAGTGGTAGTATATCAATTACTAGTGGTATTGTAGTAGCAGTAGTATCATTTAGTTTGAGCCTCACCTTCAGACAGTTGTAGCCAATGATGCACAGGAAGGCGATGACAGTGTGAACAGCAGCCAGAAGGGTGAGGGTGGGCTGCATGTAACCAGTGCTCTCCTCCAGGAAGAAGTAAACCGGGCCCTCCTCCTCCTCCCCACCTTCCTCGTCTCCTCCTTCCAACCCACCAGATCCCTCTAACTCCTCTGCAGAGCCCTCAAAGAGCCCACTGCCCTCGAACAGCGCCCCCAGACCGGAGGCTTCAAAAATGCCTGAGCCCTCCACATCATCCTCCTCACCAGGGGGGCTGTCTGACACCTAAAGACACAACATGAGATGAGAAAGGTAGAGATTTCAAGAAAAATAAGAAAGGAAAGGCCATTTATATTGAATGTAGTTAAGTCAAAACAACTAATCACCTCTTTCCCTTCAGATGGTATTACACATAGGTAAAACTTACTAAAGATTATCAGATATTTCAAGTGACAGAAATAAGATCAAGATTTCCAAACAAGTATTCCATCACCTTGTAGAAGAGTAGAATGAAGTTCAATGCAAATGCAATAAATAGTGCCAGAAAACGTAGATTATAGAAGTTCCGAGAGAGGTAGTTCTGGGAAAGACAGAGACCAAATGTTGTTGTATTAGTTGAATGGAAATTACTGCAAAATTGTGGTATCAGCATCTTGCTGCAAAAGGAAAGGAACCATTGAACTTTCTCACCAAGAACTTGTTTCTTTGTATGTCCAGCTCAGTCCAGAGCTGGAACCCTTGCTGCTTTTGTTGCTTATTATCTCTCTTAGCTTTGGACTTCTTTTTCTTTGGTTCCTCCTTCTCCTTCTCCTCTTTGGTCTCAGCTTCTTTCTCTGCCTTCTCTCCATTTTCAGTGCTAAACATTGTGACATGGTGAGGATTTATTTATTTGGCACATTCCGACAAACTCCACAACAAGGGAGGGTGAGAGGTTGGAAGGACAGGGATGGTGAGAGGTTAGACGGACAGGGAGGGTGAAAGGTTGGAAGGACAGGGAGGGTGAGAGGTTGGAAGGACAGGGAGGGTGACAGGTTGGAAGGACAGGGAGGGTGAAAGGTTGGAAGGACAGGGAGGGTGAAAGGTTGGAAGGACAGGGAGGGTGAGAGGTTGGAAGGACAGGGAGGGTGAGAGGTTGGAAGGACAGGGAGGGTGAGAGGTTGGAAGGACAGGGAGGGTGACAGGTTGGAAGGACAGGGAGGGTGAGAGGTTGGAAGGACAGGGAGGGTGAGAGGTTGGAAGGACAGGGAGGGTGAGAGGTTGGAAGGACAGGGAGGGTGAGAGGTTGGAAGGACAGGGAGGGTGAAAGGTTGGAAGGACAGGGAGGGTGAAAGGTTGGAAGGACAGGGAGGGTGAAAGGTTGGAAGGACAGGGAGGGTGAGAGGTTGGAAGGACAGGGAGGGTAAGAAGATGTAGTGTTGTAACGACAGGGAGGGTGAGCGGGTTGTAAGGACAGGTTCATCTTCTGTACATGTAGGAAGTTAGCCAGAGGAACTCACTCTGCCTTCTCAGTGACTGAATGGGGCTCCTCTACAGACGGTGCAGAGGCAGGTTCAGTTGTTTGGCCATCAGCTGCAGCGCCCTCTGCTGGTTGCTGCCAACAGCAAAAAAAAGTTTATAAGAATAAGAGAATTGAGACAAAAGGGTCTGGGAATCTCACCCTGCATTTAGAATTCGCTGCATAATCAAGGCTGGGAGTCTCACCTGCTTCCTCTTGGTCAGAGGAGTTCCCTCAGGAGTTGGCGGCTCCACAGTGGCCTCAATTCCCATATCACCGAGTCCACCAGGAGCGTCGATGCGTGGCGTCCCCCCAGCTTCCTTGTCTTGGCTGTCTTCCTCCTCCTCCTCTCCGCCGCCAGTGTCCGTTTGGTCAGTCACCCCCCCTGCCTCCTGCTCCTCCCTAGCCCCTGTCTCCCCAGGCAGATCTCCATGCACTTCGTCCTGTGTGGGGTCAGGCATGCTGGCCAGTATCTCCGTCATAGTGATGTTCTTAGCTCCCTCCACCAGGCCTCCGCCAAAAAGAGTTTGCCAAATGAGCAGGAAGAAGCCCTTACACACACTGTAAATAAAGTGCAGGATCCCAATGAGGATTGTCCAGAAGAAGGTGGCCAGACCCACCACTATCTGCTTGATGGTCATCTTCCTGACCCTGCGGTATTGTCTCCGCAGGTTACGGAATGTAAAGATTCCCAGGAAGTTCAGCAGGCTATTGATGAAGTCGGCAAACGCCGAGCTGGACTCCTGCTCCCCTTCCTCACCATTGCCCTCATCATCCGCCCCTCCACCTTCTCCTCCTGCTGTCTCAGCACCTCCTCCTTCAGCCGGTTCTTCATCCTCCTCCTCCTTCTCCTCCTCCTCCTGCTCTGAGATCTGCGAGGCGATGTTCATCTCAAAGATGGTATCCTCGCAGAAGTTGACAAACATCTCCATCTTCTCCGACTCGCCCCCCTCATTGACCACATCAAAGATGAACTGTCGTTTCGACTCTCTGACCTGAGGCATCTCCCACTGTGTTCGGTTGACCTCGCTGATCTCAAAGTAAATACGCTCTATCTTCCTACTTGCCCCCATGATCTCTATACGGCCGAGGAAGGGGCGGAAGTAGTTGAGCACACTATCTGCCTGCTCCAGGAAGTTCTTCAGACGAAGGTCATGAGGTACATGTTCAGACAGGTTGGTAAGCAGCACAGCGATATTGAAGCCGATGTCTTTAGCCGGCTCCTGGAAGCGGTCGGCAAATTCCTCAAAGTTGATCATGTCGTTCTCGTCAGCCTCTGAGCAGGACAACAGGAACTGGATCTCAGATGGAGAGTACTGTTTCTGGCTGTCCATTGCCTTCTGAAAGTCCTTCTTGGAAATTAACCCCCGGGGATCAGTGACGTAATCACGGAAGGCGTCTGACGCGACTATGTCTTTCAGTTTGAGGAACATGTCAAAGAATTTGAGGATCATCTCCACGTTGCTGGAGGACTCCACCAGCATGTCCACCATCTGACGGGCAATGGTGCCATTCACCACATTACCTGTAAACGAGCAGAAAACGGATTCAAGTAAAGTAAGAGAAACACGAAAGAAAAAGAAACAGCAGAAACAGCAGAAAGAAAGACCGGTCAGAAAAAGATACTTTACCTTCCAATAGAGATAGCAGCATAACCACCATGTCTTTCTGGAGGTCCAGCAACTCTTTTAGCAAGCCGATCTGACTGGAGTCCTTTGAGACAGCACATATACAACACAATGACACAAAAATGACACCACAATGATAGTTTCATTTCACACTTTATAATGATAATGAAGATCATTCTCATGCCGATGAAATCGTACATTGCGTGAGTTTCAAGATGTATTCATATGACACTAGTTGGATGCCCACAGCAAAAATGCTTTGAATTTTAGGGCAAACCCGTCATTAATTCGTATTCAATTAGATCACCAGCATAGGGAGTTTTATATAAATCTGGTGAACAAAATGTGATTTATCACCCACAATGGTTAAATAATTACTACTGTCAGTTGGGGCCTTTATATATGTGCGTATTAAATTTGAATGGGTACAAATTGCATTACAGTAAATGTCTACATAATAACATTACTGTTATGGAATGTCTCCTGACCCCCCTGGCCATCTTTCACTTGAATTTTATTGAGATGCACATTAAAAACAGTTAAAGGAAAGGTTAGCTCTTTTGGAAACTGGGGCCTACAATCATATTATGTAGCATAATCCTATTATGTCAAGAATTATTTTGTAAAGTAAGTGTTTTAAATATTTTACAGGAACTCTCTCCTCCGTCTACAATGGAAGTGAACAGGACAATAAATATAGTGTGAGAAAACATATGATATATTAGATTTTCCAAAACAGGAAAGCCACAATGTATTGATTTACAGTTAGGTCCATAAATATTTGGACACGGACACAATTTTAATTATTTTGGCTCCGTATACCACATATTTGAAATGAAACAATTGAGAAGCAATTGAAGTGCAGGCATTCAGCTTTAATTCAAAGGGTTGAACAAAAATTTTGTATCGTACATTTTTTTTCATACAGTCCCCTTATTTCAGGGGCTCAAATGTAAATGGGCAAATTAACGCAATCATCAAAAAATTGTTTTTTTTATACTTTGTCAAGAATCCTTTGCAGGCAGTGATGGCTGTCTCGAACACATGGACATCAGCATACACCAGGCCTTCACTGTAGCTGTCTTGAGATGTTGTTCGTTCGTGGGTATTTCTGCCTTAAGTTGTCTTCAGCAAGTGAAATGCATGCTATATCGGGTAAAGATCAGGTGTTTGACACGGCCACTGCAGAATACTCCACTTCTTTGCCTTAAAAAACTTCTGGGTTGCTTTCACAGTATGTTTTGGGTCATTGTCCATCTGTAATGTGAAATGCCGTCCAATCAACTTGGCAGAATTTGGTTGAATCTGAGCAGACATTTTATCCCTACACATTACAAAATTAATCCAGCTGTTTCTGTCTTCTGTCACTTCATCAATAAACACTAGTGACCCAGGGCCATTGGAAGTCATGCATGGCCATGCCATCACAGTGCTTCCACCGTGTTTCACAGATGATGTGGTATGTTTTGGATCATGGGCCACTCAAAGCCTTCTCCATACTCTTCCCATCATTCTGGTACAGATTGATTTTAGTTTCATCCGTCCAAACAATGCTGTTCCAGAACTGGGCTGGCTTTTTTTAGATTTTTTGTCTAATCTGGGATTTCTATTCTAGAGGCTTATGAATGGTTGGCACCGGGTGGTCTCTATTTGCTCTTGCTAAGTCTTCTCTTTATGGTAGACTTGGGTTATGATATGCCTACCTCCTGGAGTGTTTTTCACTTGGCTGGATGTTGTAATGGGGTTTTTCTTTTCCATGGAAAGGATCCTATGATGATCTACCGATGCTGTCGTCCATGGATGTTCGGGCCTTTTTGTGTTGCAGAGCTCACCAGTGCATTCTTTTTTTCTCAGAATGTACCAAATTGTTTTATTTTATGCAGCCTAAGGAGGGCCTGTTTCACTTGCATTGAGACCTCCTTTGAATGCATGTTGTTAACAGCAACAGCTTCTAACTGTGAATGCCACACCTGGAATCAACTCCAGACCTTGTTCCTGCTTAATTGATGAAGAGAAAACCAATGAATAGCCCCCACAATGAAATAGCTGCCGAGTCAATTGCCTAATTACTTTTGGTCTTTTGAAAAAAAAGAGGGCTACATATTAAAGAGCTGTAATTCCTAAACCCTTCCTCCAGTTTGGATGTGAATACCCTCAAATTATAGCTGAGCCACTGCACATTAAGCCCATGTTCATTATTTAACTGTAACCTGAATATATTTTGGTTAACAGTCTAAATAACAAAACTTGTGTCAGTATCCAATTATTTCCAGATCTATCTGTAGGTCTCCATATGCTTTCCTGAAAAGGAAATGCCAAAAGGAGCATTGATATCAATAGTATTTGCTTCAAATTATTTCTGGAAAATGTATAAGCAGCTGCCACTCACATTAATCTGTCTGTGAGGAGGCTGTATCCAGTAACTGGCTTTGTTTATAAAACTGTAGCTTACGTTAGCTAGTACAGACTACTAGCTAAAAAAAAACAGCGTGTGATAAACGTATGCTTATCAACTGACCAGTTTTAAAAACCTTCCACGTTCCCCAAAATAAACTGGAAGATGCAGTCAGGAGACTCAATTCTGTAGACATTTGTGGAGGCATGTAATAGCTATTTGGATAATTCTGTTATAAGTCCTATTCTGCGGGAATAGTATGGGGAGGTACTGAAATTATTACTACTTTGGAGCACTGGCAATATTTTGATACTTTTGGGAATGGTCATGTCAGTTATTTTCCCTGATTAGTGTTTCAAACAACCTCGGGTCCTCTAATAACATTCTGGAATTGCGTCTTGTTATTTAGACTATTAGCTAAATTTCATTTTATTAACACAATAGGGAAGCGCACATTCTTGAATTCTTATACAAGTTTGATAAATGTCAGTTTTCTGGAAAATGTCTGCTTTTTTGATAAATTGTGCTTCTTGCTAGCTAGTACACTCCAAAGAGGACAGGAAGTTTAGAGATGTTGTTAAATAGTGCATTGTTTACGAAAAAAAATGATTGTTTCTTGTAGAACATAACCATTGATGGAATGCTTGTCTGGGCACAATTTTTTCAGGACAAAATACAGAGACTGACCAATACACTGTGACCTTCCCATTTAGAGAAAATGAATGTATCATATATTTTTTAACTCTAAATCGGTTGCCCCGTTCACTTCCATTTTAGCCCAGAGAGAGAATCCAGTAAGAATCGGAAAAACTCACATTTTAGAAAAATAATTCTCTGTGAACTTGGTTCATGCTAGATCATCTGTAAATAAGTCCCAGGTAAAAAAATGTTTTCCTTTAAATGAACAAATCAGAAAAAGTAGAAGTGATTTGAATCAAATTACTATTGACAACTTAGAACTCAGGAGAATCTGCATGTTTAATGTTTTTGTTTAGCTTTTGTTAAAAACATTAGTTCATAACAGAATACATTCCCACAAAATGACTAGAGAGTACCATGCATCTTTAACGTTATGCTGGAGCAGGGTTAAAGTTACTCAGAAAGCACCACACAGAAATCCACAGTTTGTAGAGCCATGCAGTCAAAAATGCTAACCCCCTGTTAAATGAGTGCAGACAGAATAGCGGAGTGTGCTCCATCAAGGCTGTTAAAGGGCTGTCCCTTTCATCAGCTAGCTTTATATTCACCTGCTTTTAAGCATTTCACCTTCCTATCCCTAATGGATACTATGAAAGCTACATAAATGTTTTGACTTAACAATTAGTAATATTTTACACATACAGCCCTGGAACAAATTAAGAGGCCCCTGCACCTTTTTCTTTCCGTTCCATAAAAGTTGAATAGGAAAGAGTGCGGAACTGTAGACTCATTTTTGCACTCTTTTTTCCAGAGCTATATACACATTTGTTCCAAAATATAAGCCTGATTCTCTTTGTTTGATTCATTGAAATGTATGTATAAAAACTGTATAGCCTCAAAATATGATTAAACAATCATTTTATATCTACATGTAGTTAGTCCTTGCACCGGTATCTGTGAATCATATTCCTTTCTCTAACTCCATCTCTCAGCTTTTTCTAAAAGCAGGGCTGGGGAACTGCTTTTCAGTTCCTCTGCTGAAGATTAACACAATGTGGATCTCTGCCTTACATTATTTCAGTGGTTTGTAGTATGTTGTTCTGAAGGCCAACATACAAAATTAGAAAGAAAATGCGTGTCTTGTTCCTATTCCATCTTATAAGGCAGGTGAGTATAAAACAAACTAAAAAAGCGAACCAGTGAAAAATCTGGGACAAAGTGGTAAAAACCCAATCACATCAATAGAAGATAAATAAAATGAATACATACTTTCCCCTTCACAGACCATGTGAAAAACAGTTTACATAATCAATACCTCATTCGATTTGTAAACAGGGTATAAACGAAAGACAGTGCAACATTTTCAAAGTATGTTGTCACATGGTTTTTACTCATGAATAAAGTTACATTCTTATCAAGGTGTTATGGACCAACATCACACCAATGACATATCACTATCAGAACATCAAATATTTACCTGTAACTAACGTACTTACAGTATGATACAATTATGTTGTGATTTTTGTCAACTGTTCAACAGCCTGGCACAGTTATGTATGGTATGTTTCTGACTCCAAGCCAGGGATTTTGTGTCAATGTGCATATATGCAAAGGTGGCTGCATGGCAGTCAGAGGGGACCTATCTGTGAAGGTGGGGGCATGGCAGTCAGAGGGGACCTATCTGTGAAGGTGG
>JACXGJ010006991.1:0-24380 GCA_016801105.1 Esox niger | reverse complement strand
CTCTAGTGTTCACCCTACTCTAGTTTATGAATGAATAACTACACGTTAGTAAGCTAAATATCCATTAGTTCTATGGATGCATGGAAATCGGAATATCTCTCCTGGCATCCCACAACTAAATATCCCCCCAAAAACCCATAAAATGAAAAGACCAGCTGTGCCTCCTTTAAGTTGAACCCTTTTCACCAACAGTCCTGAGACATTGCAAGTTTTCAGTATTTGTTTTTTTTAATCTAAGCTAAACATTAGCCTAATGTGGTCATCAGTTGCATTTCCACCGAAGCATATTCTAAATTGTGGAACATCTCTGCATAAACTACAGCTCTCCCCTGCTGAATATTTGTAGGTAAACATCCCAAGCAACCTTAACTACTTTAATCTATTTCCTATTGAAGTAGCCTATTTTATGCATTTGTTTTAATTTGGGAGTAATCTTATAGACAAGTGTTTGGTTGTGGCGAACCATCAATCAGGAAAGCTAATGTTTACAGGCTCCCATCTGAACCCCATTATAACCACATTTCAACGTAAACATCAAAGTACCATACCTTGAAAAGCGTATGTTTGATACAGTGTTGGATCAAATGCCTGCCCACCCTGCACTTCTCCAGATAAGAAGGGCTATGTTTTTTATACAGTAGTCTAAGGTAGCAGTTGTTGTACTTGTTCCAGTAAAAAAATGGTAGAACTACGGTGTGGGACCAGCAACCTTCTATGAAGATTTACCTGGGCTACATGTCAAAGCTGCCATTTATTGTGTTAAGTTATGGACTGGCATTTAAGGGGTGTGACAGAAGTTTGTATTACGGGCAACATTTGAACATATTTTTAAATGGAAATTAATGGTGATTAACTAAAGATGATTAGTCAGGGTTCATTATTTAAGTCATTTGACAGCACACATTTTTTATATTATTGTGATCATATTTTATTGAAAAACGTTTCTGTATTATCTGTATTTAAATGTGTATACTATAATATATAATATTGCTGTGAAGGGCCTAAAAAAAGCGTAGTTTTCATTGTTAAAACCCCGCCAACAGGGCTGGTGCAACATGCACCGGGCTGAAAATTAGTCCTACTCCGGCCCTGCCATAGGGACCGGCAGATGATTTCCCAGCATCCATTATGACCAACATGTGGATTGAATATTTGTTGTCTACTGACAACATTCACTACAAATTAGCAGGTAATGCAATGCTTTTCTTTAAGTTTAAACAAATGACTAATTTGTTTAATCTTTTCCAAATCTGTACACTCTTTGTATGTCCATGGTGTTGAAATATGTGCCAAAAGACACGATGACAGGAATTTTCACTGTTCTCTATAAGTCACACATTACCTGCAAACATGCATTCTCAATTTGAGAGAGATATCTTTCTGTTAAAAGTGTTTTCAATAACAATGTAGATCCTTGATGTCATGTCACATTACCATACCTTGGCTTTTGCTGAAACAACGCCTCCGCCTGAGTTGACTATGCATTGTTGCCATTATTGTCTTAGGTTCAGGTTATGCAGAAGCTAGGTAAATCTGACTTGAAAGGCTTTCCCCCAAAGGCTTAAAGGTTGAAAGTGCTTGGATGTGCTTTCTTACAATAACACTGAATCCAACAGGGAGTGGATAGAAACAGTGACCAGAAATCCTCTTAATGTGGGTTTGTTCTGTATTCCTATTGATACCTTCACAAAAAGTGTGTTCTACACACAAACACACACACACACACACAAGGCTTTTACCAAAATGTCTGTGTGAAAGTTTGTCCTCTTCTGCCACAAGAAAAAATTATATAGAACAAATTCATTCAAAGACTACATTTGAGACTTTTAAGTCATTTACTCTTGTGTGCAACCATATGTTTGACCTTCCCAACATGTCACTTTTATAGATTATTTAGAATTTCTTCAACATGAGAACTGCTGCAACTTGAAGTGTTCTTCTGCAATAACACTCAAACGAAAAGGAAGTAGAGAAATTGACCACATTAGTTTGCAACAGGGTGAAAGTGTTTCTTAAGTATTCCTTTGGCAAAATATGTAGGTGAAGTTCATAGGTGAAGTTCACTGGATAGCTGTTGCTTGTGTTGGCATCAGTAGCAATACTTGCCAGTAGCAATAACAGTGTTAGTGTTATGAATTAGAAAATCTCCTCTGTACTGTAAATATCTAGCTCTCTTACTATAGATGCCCACAGGTAGCTGGTTGCATGGGTAGCTATTATCTTCAAATGAGCCTTTCAGAATAACAAAACAAGACTAAAAGTATTTTGACAATTCTGTATTATTGAAATTCCACCA
Source organism: Esox niger (assembly GCA_016801105.1). NCBI lineage: Eukaryota > Metazoa > Chordata > Actinopteri > Esociformes > Esocidae > Esox > Esox niger. Next base: position 22,084 of record JACXGJ010006991.1, on the reverse strand, counting down.
ACTCTGGGATGTTCATGATTGCTCACAGTCATTTTTTCACAACAAGCCATTATTTACCTACCACCCCAGCCTAGAATTAGCATTATTAGCATCATCAGAATTCATTAGTTGTACCTGTGTCCTAAGCCACAAAAGATGCACAGTAAGTCTAGTTTTGAAACAAGAAACCAGGCAAGATTTGTGCAGCCGGCCCGCAATAGAAAGTGTTGACCTCTCAAGATTTGAACCTGGAAGTCTGTATCATTAACCACTACACAACAGAACTGTCACGGGCACAGGTAAGGATCCAAGCGCGGACAAGGAAGTGGCAAGTGGAGTAGCCAGGGACGGGCAGTAAGGCGATTCACGAACTGGAGACGTCGGTACAGTGCCCGATCAGGCACGTGCATCTGTCTATAGTTCTGGACAGATTGTGCAACACGCCGTTTGAGCAGATACCGTTGAGGACGTTGTCACTCAAGGCGGCACTGTTATTGGTCCTGACATCCGCTGGTCAGTGACCTATGTACGCTGTCGATGCAACCTGGCTGCCTCGCCATAAATGGAGATAGCAGTAGGGCAGTGTTGTTGCCTAACCCGGCCTTTCTACCCAAGGTGATTAAGGCGTCGTTTCGTTCCATGAAGATGGTGCAGTGGGCGTTTTTTCCACCTCTCCACGTGGGTGCGAGGCAGGAGAGGTTGCATCGCCTGTGCCCAGAGCGCACTTTCGCACAGTATGTGCAGCGCATGGCCGCGATACAGACTGTGTCCTAACTCTGTGTGTTATGGTGGCCATAAGGTGGGCCAGCCGTTGTCAAAACAGCGCCTGTCTCACTGGTTGTGTGAGGCGATTGATCTTGCATACGTGTCACACGGCACGCCCACGCCTAAGGAGTTTGGGGGCGCACTCCACGCATGGGTTTGGGGAAGATGGAAAATTTTCGCGATTTATTAAAATAAAAACTTCTCAGTCGTTCGTATAACAGTTGATTATTTCAAGTTTCATTACATGGATCCACGGGAACAATCATCTCAACATTACAAAAGATGAACAGAGTAATGTCATGACAGCCTGCTCTGCATTACATTATTGCTTTCTCCTCTTTATACCCCCCTTGTCAGTCCCTGAAAATATTATCTCTTATGCTATAAGATACATAAAAAACAAGTCGTCATACTAATCATAAAACAAGATAGAACTCTACATTGTCATGCCAACCATGGTTCTAGGTCAAAGTTAACAGATCTCCTAAACTGAGCTACGCCTGGTCTCTGTCCTGTCCAAATGGAAGAAACAGAGGAAACACAGGCAAATTCACCTTGGAGCCATCTGTACAGGCCATAGATAAGATAGGTTTGAGGCCTGGCGCCTTCAGTCCAGGCCATAATCACTTCTAAGAACAGGGCACTCTAAAGCAAATTCAGGCCTAGTCTAAAACAGTCCATTTATTAAAGTTAATTTGCAGAAGAATGGATAAATAAGGATATGGTAATAAATTAATTCTAAACAGGGTTGCGGCCTCGGCCGCCTTGTTCAGGGGCGTGGGAGTGGAGGAAATTTGCGCAGCGGTATAGTGGGGAACGCCCTCGCCATTTGTCAGTTTTTGCTGGCGTGATATGGCTGTGGGGATGTTAGCTCACTCGGTGCTCAGTGTGGCTGAGGCAGCTGTGTGAGTACAGGAGGGACGCAGGACATGGAGGGCGTATAGTGCAAGGGGCTCTGCCCGGTATGCCTGGTTGGGTTACTGGTTGGACACTCGCAGTGTTGCTGTTTGAGCGTCCATTCGGGCACCGAGCCAGGGTCTCGAGCTGTTTTTTGGGGCGGCCTTGGACGCTCCGAGGCAGTGTTGAGACTGACTGAGGAGGTACCAGAGGGGTTGGTTCTGTGTGTGCATTTGTTTTGTGGACTGGGTGTTGGCGCACAGACGTACGTTACGCTGGTTGAGCGGGATGGACGTGGCTCGGAGATGTGTAGAGTTCCCGCGCATGAGCTGCTCTGTTGGACACTTGTCTCTTATTTGAGGTTGGTGACTGGCAGGGAGTACATCTTGGGCTCACTCGCTTTGCCATAAACCAATAGGAGCGAAGCCCCTATGGGCATGGCTTCATGAAGTAGAACGATAGTTACTCTCGTAACTCCAGTTCTATGAGTGAAGCGTCGCCCAGAGGGTTCGTGCCCTAGCCGGTCTCTGGTTTCTTTTCTAATGAAGGAAGGTATATCGGGAGACTGAAGCGGGGTATACGACTTACCTATATTGCCAAGGACGGTGCCGGCAGGCAAGTCGGATTAGCATATTTTGAATTTTCAGTGACTGCCATTGTGCAGACGGATAATCCAATTGGAGTGAAGCTGCTATGGGCGACGCTCCACTCATAGAATTGGAGTTACGAGAGTAACTATAAAAGTTATAAATGCATGATAACCAATTTCGCAGACCTGTGTGATGGTACTGTGGTAAAGTCAAACTTGAGAGCTGTTTAGCTATGATAGACAAATTTAATAATAGGTTATATGGTTTATAATTCCTTTGCACAAGCGACTGTGTTACATATTGATGTCTTTGATGGTGTTCGTGAGTGTTTGTGTTTTTTAACGTGTTAATTTGGTTTACTGATATTATACAGGATGCAACTCCTTATCGAATGGATTATAGATCCATCCCTACTACCAATTCTCTATTTTTCATGTCCGTCCTGAAAGGATGGCCAGTGTGGATTCAGGATGGCACCTCCTGTGGCCATATTTGTCATTGTTCTGAATTCATTCATGGTGTCACTTTCCATTGACTGAATGAAGTGAAGGCAGGGGGGATGTATGGTATGATGTGATAATTGGTTATGATTGGAAAGAGTTAAATGTAACTCTGGCCATCGTCTTCCGTCTAGGGACACCGCGTCTATAGCTTCCTTAAGGGGTTACGCCGTGAGACCCAGCTGGGAGGCGAGGACGGCATCCAAAAAACTGTCATAAGCCCCGGAGTCAATCAGGGCCTGAATCTGTAGACGATGACCATTATGGCAGAGAGTTGCGTAAAAGGGGGGCCGAGCACCAGGAAGTGCAGTGTTAGGGCTCGCTGGCTTGGAGTGTTTCTGGGGACAAGTGGCGATGTAATGACCCGGACGGCCGCAGTACAGGCAGCTGTTGCTTTCTCTCCGACGCTGCCTCTCGGTTCCGTAGAATCTGGAAACGGGCCAGTCGATTCGGGAACCGTGCGTTGGGGAACGATAGGCTCGGGGGACAGAAGTCCTCTTTGCCCCTTCTCCCTCTTGCGCTTATCCATCCGGATGGTTTAAACCGTGCGTAAATGCTGCCTGGAGAGCCTTTCCATTCCATCCGCTTTCGGCGGCCAAGGTACGGAACTCGACGGTGTATTCCGCCACGCTACGTCTCCACTGGCACAGCACGAACATGCGGGCTGAGGCATCCCTCCTTCGAACGAGGTGGTCGAACAGCTTGCGTAGTTCGTCCGTGAACAAGGTATATGAACGGATCATAGGATCCTGTAGCTCCCATTGCGCAGAGGCCCATTCAAGGGCAGGACCGCGTAGCAAGCCGACCAGGTAATCTGTGCCATAGAGTCATGGTTGCTGCGCGAAGACCAGGCTGCACTGTAGGAGAAAGGGGCGGCATAAGCCCAAGTCTCCATTGTACCTCTCAGGAGTATGAATCCAGGGTTGGCGGTCCAGAGGGGAAACCGGTCTTGCTTCTGGGGGATGTGGTCCGACCGGGGCTCACAGCTGATCCTGGATAGATGCGACATTTGTCGAAAGGCTACGAAGGCTGCCCATGATGTCAAGTAGGGCAGTCTGTTGCTGATCCAGCTCGACAGCCTGGGTTTCCACCTCCTGGCGCAAGGCATCCAGATCCGCTGGGTCCATGTCTGGCCGGATCATACTGTCAGGGACGGGAGCGGGGACCCAGGCGCGGATTGGCAAGGCAGAGGTGGAAAGGAGGGTGGAGGGGTCGGAGTCGAGCAGGGTAGGGAGATCCAGGCAGGCGGCTAAGGCACCGATCGGGGACAGGCAGAGAAGTCACGAACAGGCGGTAGGTCAGTGCACGGGCGTGCGGCAGAAGCACAGGTAGGTAACAGGCTAAGTAGTCAGGGACGGGCGGAAGGTCGAGACACTGGCTGACAGCAGAAGTACAGGCGGGGAACAGGCAACGAGTGGGTACACGGGAGATCCAAACGAACAGAAGACTCGAGGATTGCTGTGAAGCGCATGTGAATAACGACTATGATCCGGCAGAGAAGGAATGACAGAGGGCTGAGGAAATACTGTTGGTAATGCGGCAATTGGGGACAGGTGCTTAATCGTGGATTGGGAGCGGGTGTGTGAGTGGCTAGGAACGCGAGGACCTGCCTCCGCAAGATCGTGAAGGCGCGGTCTGGACAGTTTTACAGGTACAACAGGATATGCATAAGTCTTTTGTATGATATTTTTGCATGGATCATGATACTAACATCTTTATCACTGATATGAGCCTGTTGATGTCAAAATGTTCCTTGACCCTTATAATGTGAGATGGGGAAGAATTGATGACTCATACGTTGAGTTATGTTTCAGTGTGGTTTGTCAATTGTCTTGTTTACATTCATTTTCATTTGAGGAACAATAAGACCTGACTGGTCAGATACTCCTTTTGTTGTTTTGTCTTAGTTTGTAACATATGTGTATGCACATTTTCTTTTCATTTGGAATTGAATTGTACTTGTAATGTTTTATCAGACATGTAATGGTTTTCTTTAAATGTTTGATAGGGGGTAATATGGGATCTAAGCATTAACAACTACAATATGAATGCACGTTCCAATGGAAGTGAATGTGCTTAGATAATGAGAATAACAGAAACCTCTCTGTTTAGATTTTCTCTATAGGTTGCGCTCTGATAACCACAGGAATGTTTACATTGACCATTTGGCATGGGGGTTACTGTCTTGGCTTTGCTAGGTAAACACGCCCCTCAATGTATATAACAGCTTGTAACCAACATTACATTGAGAAGAGAAGAGATTGAGCCTGTAACATCATGCGCTAATAGACTATCAATATGCTCTAATAAACAATTGAATTACTCTCTCTCTTGACAACTGGGTACGCAAATTATTATTACCACCACTATACGAAACTGCTGATTTCTATGACAACAGCGCAATAGACTCTCTGTGTCACTGTATAGAACACATAAATACCTAGATGAACATTGTCTTTAATTAAACCAGGATAAAACTGAGACTATTGTTTGGCAAAAAACATAAAAGAACAAGTATTAATAAAGAGCTGGATTCTTGAGCCCTTAAAACCAAGGATCAAGTCCGTAATCTTGGTGTTCTGACTCAGACCTCACATTTAACTGTCATATCAAATCGGTCACCAAAACAGCATTCTATCATCTGAAAAATTTAATCAAATGCATGGTGTTCCAAAAAGACCAAGAGAAGCTCATCCATGCTTTTATCTCTAGTAGGGTTGACTACTGTAAAGGCCTCTTAATATGATTTCGTCACAGTTAATGTCAAGTTGTCATAACATCAGAAACCATGTAAATCTTGCATTAAAATGTACATAAGTGACTGAATGACACCACCTAACGAGAATATTCATTAACATTCATAATGATTCCTTCATGTGTCATGTCATGGTAATGACAGTTTCATGACAATGCCATGTCACCCTTGAGCTAAGGAGTGTGCTGTGTTCAGGTCAGCTTGGGATTGTGTTGCGTTCAGGTGTGCTAGGGAATGAGCCGAGGGCTGTTGCCAATTTTCATCATAGGCACACTTCAACTATGAGAGACAAAATGTGAAAAAAAAATCCAGAAAATCGCATTGTAGAATTTCTTGGCGAATTATGGTGGAAAATAAGTATTTGGTCAATAACAAAAGTTCACCTCAATACTTTGTTATATACCCTTTGTTGGCAATGACAGAGGTCTGTAACAATGTGACGTTATGGGGTTAACGGACCAGGCGAGGGCAGGGGTAGCAGTCGGTGTACTATTTATTTAGTAAACACAAAACAACAGAACAGAAAAACACTGAGCACTTGATAATGAAAAGTATACAGTAAATCGTAAATACAAACAGAACTCACCACACGCATCAGAACACAGAGTGACATGGAACAATGACTGACAAATGAGGGGAGCAGAGGAGAAACATTTAAACACATAATAATGACCTAATTGGGACCTGGTGTGAGAGACATTTGGAGACAAGACAAATGAAGGGGACCTGGATGAGTTTATGGCAAGTGGAAAGATGCAAACGCGGGAGATGGCGGTGCAGTCCGTCACCTCACCGTCACAGTTTCAAACATTTTCACACACTGTTGCTGGTATTTTGCAGATCACCTCTAGAGCAGTGATGTTTTGGGGCTGTCGCTGGGCAACACGGACTTTCAACTCCCTCCAAAGATTTTCAATGGGGTTGAGATCTGGTGACTGGCTAGGCCACTCCAGGACCTTGAAATGCTTCTTACAAAGCCACTCCTTCGTTGCCCGGGCGGTGTGTTTGGGATCATTGTCACGCTGAAAGACCCAGCCACATTTCATCTTCAATGCCCTTGCTGATGGAAGGAGGTTTTCACTTAAAATCTCACGATACATGGCCCCATTCATTTTTTCCTTTACACGGATCAGTCGTCCTGGTCCCTTTGCAGAAAAACAGCCCCAAAGCATGATGTTTCCACCCCCATGCTTCACAGTAGGTATGGTGTTCTTTGGATGCAACTCAGCATTCTTTCTCCTCCAAACACGACGAGTTGAGTTTTTTCCAACAAGTTCTATTTTGGATTAATCTGACCATATGACATTCTCCCAATCCTCTTCTGGATTATCCAAATACTCTCTAGCAAACCTCAGACGGGCCTGGACATGTACTGTCTTAAGCAGGGGGACACATCTGGCACTGCAGGAGTTGAGTCCCGGCAGCGTAGTGTGTTACTGATGGTAGCTTTTGTTAGCTCTCTGCAGGTCATTCACAAGGTCCCCCGTGTGGTTCTAAGATTTTTTCTTGTGATCATTTTGACACCACGGGATGAGATCTTGCGTGGAGCCCCGGATCAAGGGAGATTGTCAATGGTCTTGTATGTTTTCCATTTTCTTATAATTGCTCCCACAGTTGATTTCTTCACACCAAGCTGCTTACCTATTGCAGATTCAGTCTTCCCAGCCTGGTGCAGGTCTACAATTTTGTTTCTGGTGTCCTTTGACACCTCTTTGGTCTTGGCCATAGTGGAGTTTGGAGTGTTACTGTTTGAGGTTGTGGACAGTTGTCTTTTATACTGATAACAAGTTCAAACAGGTGCCATTAATACAGGTAACGAGTGGAGGTCAGAGGAGCCTCTTAAAGAAGAAGTTACAGGTCTGTGAGAGCCAGAAATCTTGCTTGTTTGTAGGTGACCAAAAACTTATTTTGCCAAGGAATTTACCAATAAATTCATTAAAAATCCTACAATGTGATTCTCTGGATTTTTTTTCTCATTTTGTCTCTTATAGTTGAAGTGTACCTATGATGAAAATTACAGGCCTCTCTCATATTTTTAAGTGGGAGAACTTGCACAATTGCTGGCTGACTAAATACTTTTTTGCCTCACTGTATATGCCTGATTTCAACCTTCAACAGAGAGCTTTTGACAGGCTCTACTGAGATTGTTGTTAACTGCTCCAGGTTTTTACATCTTGAATAAAGCTTTACTTGTGAAAATAATCTAGTGTCTCTGTGCCTTTACCATTAGTGATTTCCACAACAATTTGGACACGAGGATGGCTAACTCTGTCACTGAGCGCTCCCGGCGACTCCAATGTTCACTGTTGTGCATAGGGGCCACAACAGTGTAGTTCTGGGAGCTCACACTGTCTAGGCCAGAGCAGAAGGGACACGCCTTGGACCTGGCAGGGAGCGTCAGTGGACGGATACACCATCCCAAAACTAAAAACCTAAAGGGTGAGACTGATTTTCTTTTTACAATAACTCCACTGAGCAAAAAGCTTTTCAGACCTTGAATTAAGAGGCTTTCAGATATTTTAATAAAACGTGTTTGGGCCCATTTGGCCCTTCGTAGAACAGGCTGCGCAGTAAAGAGTTTTGTTAAACTTAATAATTGATTAATATAAGATGCATGTATTGACAAGAGAATTGCTATGACATGGCATACATGTATACATGAAAGATAACGAGAATAAAACTAAAATTTACCAAAAATAATAAAGAAAATGAAAGAGAGAAATGTAATCAAATTATATGGTTTGGTGATGAAAAAAGAGATGTCTACCACATTAACAAAAATGTTTTGTGTGTTATCAGCTGTTGGCTGCAGCAGTCCACTGATAACAAGGCTACATCCAAGCAAGAAAAGAAAAACTCCAAACTCCAGGCTGCTCAGATAATGTATTATCAGGGACAAGGTCAGCAATTCAGCAGAAAGGGGGAGGAACTGGTGGTTTTCAAAAGAATCGAAGAAATCAAAAGGGGGGACCAGGCCAAGGGAGAGGTGGACAGGGATAGAGCGGGACCAGACAAGAGATAGTCATGTTACAATTGCTGAAAGTATGGTCACTTTTATTGAGATTTTGTGAATCAGCGAGACGGGAATTTGTGGGTGGCAGATGGAACAATGACACAATGTCACTCTCAATAAACCTAAGGATGACTGAGGTGTAGCGGAGACAACAGACACATTTTCACAGAAGCATTTCCTTAAGAGATTTACCAAGTCCAAAAATGCCCCTTGTGTTACCCTTATGATCAAAGGTAAGCCCTTAGGTTTTCTTGTAGGCACTGGTGCAATGTCTGTTATCATGCATGACTCCATGTAAAATGTTCCAATGTCAAATGTAACTGTGCGCACTGTAGGTGTTTCTGATGTGGAGATGATTGAGTGCTTAACTATACCTTTATCTGTAGATGGTACTCAAAATCGGCACCAAGTCATTTTATCCACATTTCAATAGCTAAGACAGATCAGGTTAGCTGGGATGATGCTGGCCCCTGGCTGGAAAATGTGCTGGACGTGAATGAATGGATTACTATGAAAGTTGGTTCTAAATTCTCCCCCATGTTCCATGTTTGATGTGTTCCATTCTATTGGGTTGCCCAGGCCCAGTGGGGTGTTTGTTCATGGTGTTCACAGATCTATGCCTCTATTGCAGGTCTTAGTGCCAGTTGTTGATTCACCACTACTTGAGGACACTTCCTGAGACACGGGGCTAAAGATAAGTTAGGGTATTGGACAAATGAAGGGCATTCAGTCTCTCGCAGTAACTCCCAAATCCATGTTCAGATCCACTAGGGCCAATACCCTCTGAGTAAGGAAGCAAGCAAGTTTATTTATATAGCACAATGCAAACATAGAAGCATTCAATGTGCTTTACAGTGAAAATAAAAATAATGCGATAGAATCAAAACAATCAGATCAATCCTGAGCAGATTACATTTACATTTACAAATAGGTAATTCCTCTGATAGCACCAGAACTCGCATTACAATTGGTAAAAGATAGCAAGATATAAATTTAATAACAAAATAAATCAAGAAGAGAAATATAAAATACAGCATAATAATAAAGCATAGAGTAAGAACATAGAAATAGAATATAACAACATAGGAAGCTATAAAAGCTGTTAGTGCTGTTATAAAAACATAGGAAGCTATAAGGCTCACAGTGTGGTTAAGTTTAAGAGCTCGGTCATAGGCACGTGAAAAGAGAAGTGTTTTTAACCTGGATTTAAAAATGGACACGTTTGGTGAACGTCTAAGGTCTTCTGGTAGTTTATTCCAGTTGCGCAAAGCATGACTGCTAAAACGCAGCTTCTCCATGTTTAGTTTGCACTCTGGGCAACTAGTTGACCTGAGTTCATGGATCTAAGAGCCCTGCTCGGTTTATATGCTTCAAACAAATCAGAAATGTATTTGGTTCCTAAACCATTCAGAGATTTATAAACTAGAAGCACCAATTTAAATTCTGTAACTGACTGGAAGCCAATGCAAAGATATAAGAACCGGAGTGATGTGCTCAGTCCTCTTGGTCCTGGTAAACATTCTAGCAGCTGCATTCTGAATGAGCTGCAGCTGTTTTACAGTCTTTTTGGTTAGTCCAGTTAATAGATATATGAAGAGCCTACAGGAATGTGCAAACTGTTTCCTGCAACATCATAGGCTACAGATCAAAACCCTAGGCGTTCTTTGGGCGGAGATGTTCTCGTAAGCAGAAGTATAGTATGGGTCTGATTTATCAACGGAAGCATGCGTATGTGTTGCATACGCCTGTTTGATAAATCCCAATAATTTTGTGGGCAAATCGAAGAATTTCCACATATGTCAGAATGTAGATGGAAATGTACGCAAGATTGATATATGAGGTCCCGGGTAACCATTTCTGACTGGAGTGTGGAACCAAGCGCGGACACAGAGGCAGAGAAGTGTTGTGCACAGTTGTTTATTGTAGGAAGAGGCAGTCTCGCGGTTGGCAGACAGGCAGAGGTCAGACAATGAATCAGAAACCTAGAGGTAGAGGCTGTTTCAAGGTCGAGGACAGGCAAAGGTTGTAATGAGGTGGTCCACAAGTCAGATGCACAGGGGATATGCAGGCTCTGGGTCAGGAACAGAAGGGGTCCGTTAACTGGGAAAAGAGAGTAAAGAACGGGTAACTAGAAACAGGTAACACGGGAGTAAACGCAGGAAACACATGAACATAGGAGACACCTGGTGGGAGGGAGGAGACAACAGCGAGGCAGGTGAAACAAATCAGGGCGTGACAATTTCTTTTAGCATTGTCCCTTTTTGCACTATTCCTTTAGTACTGAGATATGCACAGACTCACACAAAAAACGATTCACACAACCAATACATACATGCATATATCACATATACTGCTGTCACTGTTTATTATCCATTCTGTTCACATTCCTCGTACCACCACACATGTACTCTGTACTTAAGTTATTAAATTCTTTATTTTCTATCCCTTTATTTTCAAACGTAAGGTTTTGTCAGCCTACACCTGTTATCACATTATGGGTAAAATGCAATTTGATATTTTTTTGTAAGCCAATGGCAGGCCAGCCTGACATCTGTAAACCTGTGCCACATACAGGACAGGTTTTTATAATTTTGCTTCCTTGATAATGGTCATGGCCTATTGAGACCTGACAAGCAGAGTAGGGGAGAAGGCCAGTGAGAGGCTCATTTTAGTCGTAACTGTCCTTGTCCTCAGTCAAACTTTCACTGTATGTGTGAAAAGACAAGTTCTTTTTAAGGTTTAGCAAAGCAGCTATTCAGTTACCACTCTAGAATTGATGACAAGCATTATATGAAGTGGTCAATCTCCTTAATTTCAGGGTGGCAACTGACCAATTTTTTATTCCACTGAATGACCTGCATGAGTATCAATTTCAACCACCGTCTGTTGACCATCAGTACCCTTAGTCCTTTACCACTAGACATACATACACACAAACATTTGGGGAATATCCATTCTTCTGAGGACTCTTCATTGATGCCATTCAAAATCCTACATTCCCTATAACTCACCCAAACCTTTACCAAATACAAACCATAGGTGTGGAAATGTATATTTTTATTTAACTTTTATTTAATCAGGGAGACACATTAGAAAGATAACAAGATGTTTACAGCCCTTGAGAAGTTTAGCCAAACTATAGCTATCTGTTGTAGGCACATCCTGTACAAGCTGAAACACATAATGGCCTCACTAAATGACTGGGTTATACTTAGAAATAGCTATATGATTTCATTTTACTATGGAATAAGAACATTTCTACCACAAGACATAGGTCTTTGCCCTTTGAACATTAAACCAAGAAAAAGAATCAAATACAAAATACAGAAAATTTACATTTTGGACTGACATTAGCCATCGCTATCAATTAAAACAAACATTCCTCACAATAGAAATGTTAAACCATTTCTTTAATTATCACAAATGAAAATCGAATTGGATACCAGTCTAAAAGATTAGATTAAACGTTATTGTCACTAACCAGTACAAGTACAATACAACAAAATGCAGGTAGCATCTAACCAGATGTGCAAACAGAAGAGGGCAGAAATGTACAAGTTTTTACAAATGTTAAGTATAATGTATGTTACTGCTGGGATGTATAGATGTGCAATGAATACAAATACAAGCACAAATGGCAATTCTAAATGTGCAGTGACAGAAAATGTAAGGTAGCAGGTACAACTGAGATGCAGGGACAGCAGCAGTGAGGTTCCCAAGGTAGTACATGTAGCAACTGAAAAACGTCATAATCAGTATGAAGCTGCGAACAGGTGGGTATGGTTACTGTTGGGTGCTGCTGAGTTCAGCAGGGTTAAAGTAGTAGGGAAGAAACTGTTCCTGAGCCTGCTGGATGTGATAGGTCCCTGATGACGCCCTATGCAGACACCACTTGTGCTGGAGGTCTATGATGGTTGGCAGCTGGACACCAGTGGTGTGCCTGGCGGTTTCACCCACCGTTGCAGGGCCTTCCAGTTGCCCATGGAGAATCCACCAAATCACACAGTTGCACGTTTAGTCAGAATGCACTCGATTGTGCATTGGTAAAAGTTCACAAGGATCTTGGCAGACAGGTGGGCCTTCTTCCGTCTCCTCAAAAAGTAAAGGCACTGTTTTGCCTTTTTGACCAGGGATGAGGTGTTGAGGGTCCAAGAAAGGTCCTCAGAGATGTGGAAACCCAGGAATTAGAAGCTGGGCACATGCTCCACCTCAGTGCCATCAATGAGAACTGAGGTGAGACAGCAGCCTTTAGACTTCCTGCAATCCACAATGACATCCTTGGTTTTCTTTGCATTGAGTGCCAGATTGTTTTCAGCACACCATGCCACCAGGCACTTGACCTCATAACTGTAAGCTGACTCGTCATTCTCACTGATCCGGTCTGCCACCGTGATGTCATCTGCAAACTTGTTGATGGTGTTGGGAACAGTGTACAGGAACACAGTTGTAGGTGAAGAGGGAGTAAAGGAGTGGGCTCAGCATGCAGACTTGTGGAACACCAGTGTTCAGGATCAGGGAAAAAGTGGTGAATTTGTCTACCCTGTCAGACTGGGTCTGTTAGATAGGAAGTCTGAAGTCCAGTTGCAGAGAGAGAGGCTGATCCCAAGGTCATAGAGTTTGTTGACCAGCCTAGACAGGATGAATGCTGCGCTTATGTCTATGAACAGCATTCTCACATACAGTGGATATAAAAAGTCTACACACCCCTGTTAAAATGCCAGGTGTTGGTGCTATAAAAGAACAAGACAAAGATAAATCATGTCAGAACTTTTTCCACCTTAATGTGACCTATAATCTGAACAATTCAATTGAAAAACAAACTGAAATCTTTGAGGAGGAATAATTTTAAAAAAAACATTAACCTGGTTGCATAACTCTGCACACCCTTTAACAAATACTTTGTTAAAGCACCCTTTGATTTTATTACAGCACTTCTGGGGTAAGTCTATTAGCTTGGCACATCTTGATGTGGCAATATTTGCCCACTCTTCATTGCAAAAGCACTCCAAACCAAAGCCCTCTTCAGATTGCCCCACAGATGTTCAATGGAATTCAGGTCTAGGCTCTGACCGGGCCATTCCAAAACGTTTATCTTCTTCTGGTGAAGTCATGCTTTTGTGGATTTGGATGTGGGCCTTGGGTCGTTGTCGTGCTGAAAGGCGAACTTTCCCTTCATCTTGTGTAGATCTTTATATCCACTCTAGGTGTTGTTTTTTACCAGATGGGTCAAAGCAGAGTGTAAAGCTGTGGAGATGGCGTCCCCTGTAGACGTGTTCGATCGGGGGGCAAACTGGTAAGGATTTAGAGTTGGGAGGAGGCAGGACTTAAGGTGGGCCAGCACCAGCCTTTTAAAGCACTTCATGATCATCAAGGTGAGGTGACAGGTAAGAAGACATTCAGGCTAGATGCAGTTGACTGCTTTGGCACTGTCACAGTGGTTGCGGTCTTGAATCACAACCGCCTGGGCCAGTGTCAGTTTGAAAATGTCAGTGAAGACCTTGTCCAGCTGCTCAGCACATACCCGGGGACGCCACCAGGACCAGTAGCGTTGTGTAAATTCACCTGCTCATTTCAGACCACATATCTGTGATGAAATTTCTGAGGGGGAGGTTGTCTAGGGGGAGCTCAGCTTGAATTGCTGTATCTTTGTTGTCCTTATCGAAGTGAGCATAGCACCTGTTTAACTCGTTTGTGATGGAGACATCGCTGGCTGTGGAGGTGGGGTCTTTGGCCAGATGCCCTGCCACATGGTTCCAGGTTCGAAGACGTTGCAATGTCTGGTATGTTTGGTGCATAAACAACACTGCACATCACCCAGAGAACATACCCACGGTGAAGCATGGTGGAGGCAGCATCAAAACACAGTTTGTGGTGAAGTTTAGCCATCTTTATGGACCTTTTCAGGTTGGCCCTGGATGAGCTGTAGGCCTCCACATCTGCTTCTGGATCTGACGTGAATGCAGCGTTGCACGCCTTTAGCAATTGACTTTTTTTCATCCAAGGCTTCTGGTTGGGGAAGGTCTTTATTAGTTTATGGCTGGTTGTTGGTGCACATGTTAATGTAATCCAGAATGGAAGATGTTGAATATCCATATTGGAGTCAAGGGTGGCTTGAGTGGCAAACAATCTTCAGTCTCTGTGTTATAACTGGTGCTGTAGTAATGAGTCTGCAGCTTCTGTGGGGGATATTTCTATAAAATGCATAAATAACTTTATAGTCATAAAAATATTAATGTGCAATGTATAATCATGTAGTTTTATCATAAACATATTATTGTGGAATCCACACTCACAGTAAATGACTTCTGGGATAGGACGAATTACACATACAGACAATTTACAGTCACAAATTACGAGCATTCAGGGAGGTAGAAGATAAGAAGCGCACCCCACTCAGGGGGGTTGCCAACCAGACAAAGTCAGATGGCGTAATGTGTGAAAGTTCTGTATAAAAGCCATGGTCCGGACTCAGAACATTGGGGGTGTATCTGCAGAAGGACCTGGCTTTAATGTCTGTCATTATTGTATGATTTTCATTAAAGTCTATTGGATTCACAAAGTCCTGAGTTGAAATGCATTTGTTTTAAGTAAAGATTGGTTGATTTTCCACGACATAATTGGCGAGCCAGCCAGGAGTTGAATAGAGGCATCTCTTGCTTGACCAAACTGCCTGGGAGACATTGGACTTAGTTACACAAACGGTGCACACAACAAAGGTAAGCATTTTTGCTTTTAGTTAGTGTGTTTGTGTAATTCAGACCATATAATTCTGTGGCAGGACACCAAGCACGGGCCTTCCCAAATTTAACGGACCTTGAATGTCAATGCACACAGTATTTTTGAATCCAATACATTATATGCATTCTATAATATTGTAAATAAGTGTACCTTCTTGGCAAAGATGAGGGCTTACGAGGGACAAAATTCCCTCCTCAGTAAAGACAAAGGCTTATGGGAGGCAGAGTTCCTCCTCTGTAAATGCGAGGGGTTGCAAGAGGTTGTCACTGTCTTGAAGAGACAGCCCAGGTTGGAGGCCTGCGGGTTAGTGTGCACACATCACCTCTTGGTAAGGCGGCCGAGGCATTTGCTTGAGTACGATCGGCTTACAATCAGTATAGCTCCCTTGGCAAGAGGTCTGCGGGTGTTTGTGCAGAGGGCACTGCCTGGCAAGGTGGCTGATGAGGGAGAGACCTGTGGAAGTGTGTATCTGTGGATGAATGAGAAGATACCGTCCGACAGGGTAAAACCTCCCTATGGGGTTGAGATCAGAGACCTGTGGATTTGTATCTGAGTGAATGACGTTGAATTAATGAAGGCAGCGTTCTTTCACTGGAGAAAGAGGAGGAAGGGACACGGCTGATAAAATCTGAATGTGAGTGAGGAAGTTTGTGTCTGTGTGTTGCTAATTATGTGTACATTTGTAAAAACATATATGTGTAACAAAAACTTGTGTTAAGATAAGTGCAAAAAGTGTGTGCTCTAATAGATCATTGTTTATAAAAGAAGTAAGAAGTGGAGTGGTTCATTTATTCGATGAATGGGAGCTGTGTGTATGTATGGGTCCGTCAGCATACCAATTTATGGATAATGAAATGAGTAAGGAGACCACAAGCTCCAAATTGTTTGTGAAACGTCACTTTTGTAGTAAGGTAGTACACAATATTTTTGCAGGCCTCGGTGACACCTCTGTGCAATCGTTTTTTGGATTACTTTAGGGAGACTCAGAATTTTTCTAGTCAGCCAGATTTGGATGAGCTGTTAATTAGATAAATGCAGAGACCGACTGAAGAAGTGTGGTTTTGAAACAATGAATTATGTATAAAAAGTTTCCACTTTGCTAACAGGGATTACGCACCCAATACGGGAGATGGGCGGTTTATGCAGTTGACGGTGGGCAGTTTTAGACGTTGATATATTTTGTTGCAGTTTATGGTCTTGCAATTTGGTGGGGGATTATTTACATACATACGTTAATAACGCCTGTTCTTTGTCTCATCGCGTTTTTGGGGCATTGTGTCTGTGGCAGGAGCGAAGTAGGGAAAATTGGTATCCGTCCCAGAAAGTTGGAGCGCTATTGCAGCTGCCATCTGGAAGGGCACTAGTCACTAGTCACTTACATATCTAGCCTTAGATATGTCTCGACATACAGATGTGGGGCTTGTTAAATCAGCTAATCCTGTGTTCATTAAAGTTAAGCCAGGGACAAAACCGGTATGGAAAAGACCGTATTACATGGAACCAGAGGCAGTCGCAGGTATTGAACCAACCATTGGGGGTTTAGCTGTGGCAGAGGTATAGTGTATAGTGTATAGTGCCTAGGAGGCGATGAGTTTGGACAGTCACGGGAACCCTGAAGCCACACGCAGGCTTTAACATGGCGTGCACGCCCGTACAGATTTTGGCCAGGAGGTTTCCTCTATGCAAGGAACAAATCGAAGCAGTATCTAACACTTTAGAAAAACAGACCAAAAAGATGATGATTAAATGGCCCAAAGATGGTACTTTTGATGTGGCAGTGTGTGAACAACTAGATGGTCTCATTAAGTTTTACCAACTTGATGAACATTGTGCCTCAAGTAAGCAAAAACGGGTAAGGAGCAGGATGTCATTAGAATATTTTTGGATGAAGGGAGAGGTCAGCTGGCTAGTTTGACTCGAGCCTGAGATATGTTACAGGAAGATGAGGAAAAGACAGCTGAAAAGGTTAGATGGACTGAAGAGCCCCCACCATACAAGGGCACCATTGGCAAATGTGTACTGGATTGGTAACATAGAAGAGGCCGTTGGGGCAGTTACTCACAAATGGGGATCCTACATTGAAGCACAAATACCACAGGCTAAGAGGCCATCCTTGGCCTACCATTGCACACTGAAATATGATCCCTACCAGGAACAACTTTTTTAACAGTTGTGGCTCGATAGGGTCAATGGTAGACCGGCTCACATTGAGTCTCAGTATTTTGTCATTGGTAAACAGGTCACAGCTATGGCAGTAAGCGATGCTGAAGGTTCAGACATAATAGCCACATGGTTTGATGTTCCTGGTTCAGTCCCCCATATCACACTGCTGGAAAATTATGGGTTTGACGCTAAGGACCTAGGATCGATGATGAAACAGGCGGCAAGGGTCCCTTGGACCAAGACGGACAACCCTCTGATCTTCCACTCTCCTGAACATGATTTCACATTAATCCTTTGTTATTCACATATGGTTGGAGAGCCTAAGGAAATAGAAGTCGCTGTAAGTCAACAGGTTCAGATGGGAGATGTGGAGGACAGGCAGGCACAGTTGAGGAGAGATATGGAACGGGTAGTCCCTGAGCAGGTATAGTCTCGACATACAGATGTGGGGCTTGTTAAATCAGCTAATCCTGTGTTCATTAAAGTTAAGCCAGGGACAAAACCGGTATGGAAAAGACCGTATTACATGGAACCAGAGGCAGTCGCAGGTATTGAACCAACCATTGGGGGTTTAGCTGTGGCAGAGGTACTTGAAGAAACGATCAGTGATTTTAACATACCTTTGTTTCCTGTTTTAAAGGCGGATAAGCAGA
This sequence comes from Esox niger, assembly GCA_016801105.1. NCBI lineage: Eukaryota > Metazoa > Chordata > Actinopteri > Esociformes > Esocidae > Esox > Esox niger. The sequence continues at coordinate 4,031 of JACXGJ010006991.1, read as the reverse complement.
AGTGGCGTCTGGTTCATGATCTGCAGCCCATCAATGGTTTAGTGGAGGACTGTTTGGCCGAGGTCCCGAACCCCCACACGCTGCTCTCCCCAAGTCAGCTAGACGGGCTGAGCAGTGCGCTGCTCCCTCAGACCGTAAGTCAGATGTTAACATTCTTGGGAATGACTGGGTTTAGCGCTGAGTGGATAGAGGAGTATGCTATCAAAGTCGCTCCTCTTAGGGAGCTTATGAAAGACACCGGACAGCAGATGCTGAGTGCCAAACTGAATTGGAATTGTGATGCTCGAGCAGCATTTGACACTATGAAACGGGACAAGCAATCTGCTCCTGCTCTGGGCACACCTGACTACACTAAACCATTTCTGTTGTATGTTGCCAACAGAGCCAAGGGGTATGTTTCGGGCTGTATTGATGCAGGACACTTGTAGTGGCAGGAGGAGGTAGCCCATGGCGTACTATAGCACAAAGCTGGACTCGGGAGCGTAAGGTTTCCCACCATGTTATCAGGGGCTAGCTGCAGTACAGTATATGATAAAGCTTCTACCATCACCATGGGTTATCTAGTAATCGTTTACACTCATCATAAAGTATCTGAGATGATAGAGTAGGGAAAGTTTGTGCTGAAGAATGCTAGACTGTTGGACTACCTGCCATTGTTGACTTACTCAGACGTGACAATACAAAGGTGTGCTACCGTTAATCCAGCAGAAAGAGTACCCCTCGACTATGAAGGTGTACCTCTGTGTAGCTGAGTCTTTAACCTGTACCAGGCTTCGGCCCGACCTTCTCTCACTCCCAATTCAGGGAGCTGAGAAATACTTATTTGTGGATGGTTCTTGCTATATAGACGTGGATGGTAACCATGCAGGTTTTGCTGTGGTTAGGAGGGACAATAGGGGTCGATTTCACACAATCATCAGTCAAATGTGTACGCACCCCTGCTCTGCTCAACTAGCCGAACTTAAAGCATTAACAGTGTGCAGAGATGGGGATTGCAAACATTTACACTGACTCTGCTTATGCACACGGGGTATGTCATCTGTTTGGTGCTGTATGGAAACAGAGGGGTTTTAGGAAATCTGATGGCACCCCAATTTTACACCACGATCGGATCCAGGACCTGATGGTGTCATCGCTGCTTCCGCGACAGGTGGCCGTTGTTAAATGTCAAGCACACAGGAAGGGCGACGACTTCATCACCCAGGGCCACAATGCAGCGGATGAGGCCGCAAAGCTGTTTTAGCCCCACTAATACTGGTTGAGGCGGCACCTGGTATGGATGATGTTATCAGAATGCAAGCTAGATCAAATGTGTTTGAGCAACAGCTGTGGCTACAGCGGGGTGCCACAAGTGATGCCACAGGCTTGTGGCGTGCCCATACGGGACTCCTGGTGGCGCCCTCTGCCCTCCTCAGGGGTTTGACCATTACGCAAGGGGGGAGATTATGAGAAAAATAGCACACCAGGGTTTCTGGGCACCGTACCTGCAGGCTACAGTAGACGCAGCCCTGGCAGAGTGTGAGGTGTGTGCGACAAACAACATAAGGAAGGGAATAGTGACACCATTAGGCAACCTTCCAACACCAGAAGGATCATTCAGACATTTAGTCATGGACTATGTGGATATGATAAAACCTATCCATGGAAAACGGTACATGCTGGTAGTGATTGACAGGTTCAGTAGGTGGATAGAAGCGACCCCTTCAAAGGATCAAGGAGCAGGAATGGTGATAAAGTTCATTACAAGAGAAGTGATGCCAAGATTCGGCATACCGTCAGAAATCAGTTCTGACAATGGATCAGCTTTTATTCAAAGAACACTGAAACAGGTGATACAAGACCTCAACATCAAACAGAGGCTGGGATGTGTTTATCACCCACAGTCCCAGGGCATGATAGAGAGGGCAAACGGCACGCTAAAGGCCAAGGTCAATAAGATCTGTGCCAGTGCAGGTTTGAACTGGGTTGATGCTCTGCCACTAACACTAATGAGCTGCCGCATGGAAGCTAACAGAACCACGCATCTAACACCGCATTAAATGCTTACGGGTCAACCCATGCCTGTGCCTGTGCTTCGAGGTCCTCATGAAGGGCCTCCACTGGAGCAGCTAGAGCTGGAATTCAGTGAGCATACCAGACAACTAACTACTATACATGAGCTCATTTACAAACAGGAGAGTTCACGAGTGCCGGAACCGGAGGACCAGCCTGGAGCAGTGGTCCCGGGAGACCAGGTGTACATCAGGGTCTTCAGGAGGAGGTGGAACGAGCCAAGGCGTGAGGGACCCTTCAAGGTGACCCAATACACATTAACAGCAGAACGAGTAGAAGGCAGCGACACCTGGTTTCCCCTCAACCACTGCACCAAGGTCCCACAAGGAGCAGATCAACATGAGGAGGGTGAGAAAGCTGATCTCCCAGACAGGAACAAGGAGCAGGCGGGGGAAGGCTTGGAACCCTCAGCAGCAGAGGAATCGGTACCTGCACCAGAGGAACCCATGCCCCACAGAGACACAGGACCCAGGAATGGAGAGTGACGACACTCAGCCTACTACTGACCGGTCTGGGGCTATGGCGGAGGTTGCCGATCATCGAAACCGTTGGACAGGCAGCAGGGGAGCAGATTCACTCAGTGAAGCCTCCGCAGACAACGAATAAGGGAGGCCACACCCACCTGTCATGGGTGGGAGAGAACTCCATACCAAGTACCCCATTGACTTTGACTGACAATGTAGAACTTGTCACTAATGTTAGCAACTCAGACACTGACCTTGACAGGAGGAATTAGGTATGTACAACAGCATTGTTAGCAGGGATAATGCCTTTCCATCAGGTAACCGAAGGGATAGAAGTTACAGTTCTAATTAGGACAGATAATCTTGATAAGAAGAGCGAGACAATGTGGTTAGGAAGAGTGGAAGAGAAACAGCAGCAATGGAGTATAATGGGGCGTAGTGGGAAAGGCGAGTGTGGCCCGCAGAAAAGAAAGGAAGTTCACAGGAAGTTAAGGATAATGCAGGCAGGGACACTCTTGCATGGGATTGGTTAGAAAAGTATTTTGGTAAATGGGGAACCATTGTCACTAAGGTAGGGATAGTGATGGGAATAGTGTTAATTCTATTGGCATTGGGATCATGCTGTGCAGTTCCTCTCCCCCAGACGTTTCTGACCCGGACTGTGAGAACTCAGATGATGCTCCGGAGTACAACGAAATCCAACCCAGACAGGGACGAGTGTCCATCGGTGAGCACCACAACACCCTTCCCAGAAGTGTTGTGGGCGGACAGAGAACTGACCCATTTGCTGAACAGCAGTGCGGGGATATTTCTTCTTCTGTTACAGGGAGCGAAGGATTGTCGGAGCGGAAAACTCCACTGGAGGATGCATACTTGAATCAGGTTTATGCTGAGATGGGAGAGGTTTATGCCCAGACGGACAGCGGCAGCGGTGACCGTTCTGCTCCACCACCGGATGCAGCTACTTGTAATAGTCCCACACGCAGACACTAAGCGCATTGGACACACTCACAGAGATGGACATGATCACCCTCCTGAACCTTGCAATTGTGCTCTGTGCCAAAGGGAGGATTGCCTCCTGTGCGCAGGGAAGAACTGCACACCGCTGGATATAAAACCTTGAATGAGGCTGTTTTTCAATAAAGATGAAAGAGTTTTGGGGGGCTGTGGGGTAGTGTTGGGGAAGTATACTTGTTTGTTAGTATTGTTAACCATTAGATTAATTCATTGCTACCTCAAACCATTCTACATTAAGTGTGACTTCTTTTATGTGATCATCATCAATCTACCTCATTAATCTCATTTAATGTAAACTGTATAATGCTACATCATGGGGTTTAGACTAGTCTTTATATTAACCTTTTCTTTGTAAACTCGTATACTCATTTTGAAACACCATATTTTGCAAGGCTCAAGAAAGTAAATCTGCACATGCTGACACACACACCCATATCCCACTGATTGGTAAGGTTGGTAGGTCTTTTACTTCCCTTCAGCCTGTAAGGGGGGGGGGGG
>JACXGJ010006990.1:15663-32256 GCA_016801105.1 Esox niger | reverse complement strand
GGATGTGGGTGTCCTTGTGGAAGGACTGAAGGATGAGCAGTAGGATCAGATAAGGGGTGGGTGGATGTGGGTGTCATGGTGGAAGGACTGAAGGATGAGCAGTAGGATCAGATAAGGGGAGGGGTGGATGTGGGTGTCCTTGTGGAAGGACTGTACTCCCGGGTCTACGGCTAATTCCATTCAAATACCCTAGAAATATTGTTTTTAGATATTCCATTACACATTATGCTGAACATGACAGTGTATACAATCCATGTATGCCGACTCTATGACCTCAAGGGTGTGTAACTATTACTCATCATCACATTAGGCTGTCCTAATATGGAGACAGAATCACTATTTACTGTTGGTTAGAGAGAAGAGGGGGACGCTCGGGCGAAGCATACACAACATGGCTTCCTCGTCTCTCCCCGGAAGTTACAGAGGGACACGCGCGAGTAAGTGACCGAAATCTCAGACATCCCTTGGATTCAAAGTGGAGACAAGTGTTTTAGAGGCACATCATGCACACAGCTTGACTGACAGTAAATCATTCATAACCCTGAGAAGAAATGATGAGCAGTTGATTAAAGACAGGGAGGGAAAAACCTCCAATGTTAAATCAGTCAAACACTGGAGACTGGTTACTTTACACCTTAACATTTCAGATTTAATTAATTTTAACATTACACTTTTGCCGCCTTTTAATCATAAAATAGAACATTTCCTAATTTTGGACACTGATTTAGCATTAAAGATGTTGTTTTGGGTATCCTAGGTTAGATTTTATAGTGTTCAAAAACATTTAGACCCATTTTGCCATGTCAGTGCAAGTCAGGTCAAGGCTATCAGGATACTTCTAGCCATCTCTGCACTGGTCTGGGGACCATATATTCAGGACCTGGCAGAAAATGGATGCCTCTAGGCATCTCTGTGTTTGTGCCAGGTGTCTCTAATTAAAGGCAGCTGGCCTGCGTTGCCTCTAATTGGGAATCCCGTTTAGGTTGCTTTTCTCTTTCCTTGGGTTGTGGGTTATTATTTGTCATGAGAAAACGGTCCAGTTTGTGTTCCTTGGTTCTTTTGTTTGTTTTCCTGTTGGATCCATAAAACCTACCTGTGTTTGAACCGTCATCCTGCTGCATCTACTTCCAATGTATAAATATATTTACAGTTGTGCTCATAAGTTTGCATACCCTTGGAGAAATGGTAATATACAGTATGAACCGTTTATGAGAAAACATGAGTGAGCAGGCAGAACACATGTCTTTTATTTCTTATGTGATTCACATTCAGCTGTAGGTCATAACATGGCAACAAAGAAATAAATGACCTAACCCCCGTTCTAAAGTGCTGGAAAGTCCAAGATTGTCCCATTTGCAGCTTTTGTGCAGAATCTTCTGATAACATGCTGCATTCATCTTGACATCACTATTTACAAGATCCTCTGTGCCTTTAGAGCCTACCATGCCTCACAGTGGAGATGGTATTCAGTTCACTATAGGCCTTGTTCACCCCTTTCCAAACATATCGTTTATGGTTGTGAGCATAAAGCTCTATTTTGGTCTCATCACTCCAAATCTCAGTGTGCCAGAAGCTGTGAGGTGTGTCAGTGTGCTGTCAGGCATATTGTAACCAGGCTTTTTTGTGGCATTGGCGCAGTAAAGGCTTCTTTCTGGCAGCTTGACCATGCAGCTAATTTTTGTTCAAGTATCATCGTACTGTGCCCCTAGAAATAACCACACCGTCTTTTTCCAGAGCAGTCTGTATTTCTCCTGAGGTTACCGGTCAGTGAAAAAGTTGAAAAGGAAGGTTTTGAATGAGGAATATAAGGGCTACAATTAAGAGACCACTGCAAATTGAATGCTTCTGTTTCTCACTCAAAACCTTCCTTTTCAAATTTTTTGGAACGGAAAGAAAAAGGTGCAGTGGTCTCTTAATTTTTTCCATAGCGGTATATATAAATACACCGATCAGCCATAACATTATGACCACTGTCAAGTGAAGTGAATAACACTGATTATCTTGTTATCATGGCACCTGTCAGTGGGTGGGATATATTAGGCAACCAGTGAACATTCTGTCCTTGATGTGTTAGAAGCAGGAAAAATTGCCAAGCGTAAGAATCTGAGCGACTTTGACAAGGGCCAAATTGTGATGGTCAGGTGACCTGATCAGAGAATCTCCAAAACTGCACCCCTTGTGGGGTGTTCCTGGTCTGCAGTGGTCAATACCTATCAAAGGTGGTCCAAAGAAGGAAAAGTGCTGAACCGGTGAATGGGTCATGGGCTCACTGATGCACATGGGGAGCGTAAGTATGTCCCGCTGTCCTTGAGAATGGCACCAGGATGCAAATCAGAAGCAGGAAACCAGCGGAGACAGTGTGATGCTTTGGGCAATGTTCTGCTGGGAAACCTTGGGTCCTGCCATTCATGGGGATGTTACTTTGACACGTACCACCTATCTGAGCAATGTTGCAGACCATGTGCACCCTTTCATGGCAACGGTATTCCCTGATGGCATTGGCCTCTTTCAGCAAGATAATGCACCCTGCCACAAAGCAAAAATGGTAAAGGGTTCAGGAATAGAAAGTTTGAGGAAATGGTTCAGAAAGTTTGAGGAACACAACAACGAGTTCCAGGTGTTAACTTTGCCTCCAAATTCCCCAGATCAGTGGGATGTGCTGGACAAACAGGTCCGATCCATGGAGGCCCCACCTCGTAGCTTACAGAATCTACTTCTAACGTCTTGGTGCCAGATTTCACAGCACACCTTCAAATGTCTAGTGGAGTCCATGCCTCAACGGGTCAGGGCTGTTTTGGGGCAAAAAGGGGACCTCCGCAATATGAGGCAGGTGGTCATATTGTTATGGCTGATCGATGTATATGTGTGCGTGTTATGAACACAGATTAGGGATATAGCATAAAATGCATTCATAATGTATTCATTGTGTTTTCTTCTGCCACAATAAAAACTCTGAACATCACACTGCATACTGGAGGTTACATTGCATACATCCAGGAATTTCATGCATAAACATACTGTGGATCATTACACATACGTGTTTTCTTGTTATTTTTTTAAGAGTAGAGGCCAAATGTGTTGCCCCTTGATCCCGCTCCAACATCTCACATTGGTTTTAATCAGATTCGGCCTGCCATGCATTCCATTCAGGTCGGGAACTAGCAATCATGGATCTTTATACATTTTGGATATCCTGACTGTCATTAAAGAATCCAGAAATGTACCCGGTCAGAATCGTATGCATGCAAATATCCTCATCCAGTAATTACGACCAAGTCTTATATCCGATTATTTCTCATTAGAAAAAGCTGTTAAACTGGCGTCTCCCATTGCTATGCAGTACAGGTAGATGTCCCTTTAAGATTCATGAAGTCAAGAAAGCCGCTTGCCAAGCTGTGCGGCATAACAGGACAACCGTTTTGACAGCTCTCACACGCAGGTGTTATTTTCAATACATATTTTCAAACTCTGGAAAAAAAAGGGACACGTTAATAAATAAAATCAAAACCTTCTCCGGCGGTGGTTTTGGCACTTTGAGCAGAGAAACGGGGAGGGTGTCAGCCGCGTGGTTACATGGTTTGACAATGGGACCGGCGCAGCCAGACTCTGTCAGCAGGCAGGCCGATGATGCGTGAATTTAGGCCTGCCGAGTAGCTGCCGCCTGGCTGCCGCAGGGGCCGGTGATTGGTAAAACCGGAGGGCGATTCACACTTTCACACACACACACACTGCACCTGTCAGACTTTTTGCCCAACCGTCGGACACACGCGTCCGACATGCACGCACACACAGATAGGGGCCTGGTCATCGCTCTTGACTTCAGAGGCGACGTTTCAGTGTGGCCTGCTAAAACCAACGTCAATTAAAATAGACAGAAACTCCTTCAGTTATCAAATACGGAACCTCCTTATTATACGGAACCTCCTTATTATACGGAACCTCCTTATTATACGGAACCTCATTATTATACGGAAACTCCTTATTATACGGAACCTCATTATTATACGGAAACTCCTTCAATTATCAAAACGGAACATCCTTATTATAGGGAACCTGCTTATTTTATGGAACCTCCTTATTATACGGAACTTCATTATACGGAACCTCCTTCACTTAGTCAATTGACGACAACTCTCAGCCAATCGGTGAACGGGAAAAGAAATCGCTAGTAAAATTCACATTTTCTTGCATGTGTACAGAACTAATGCTTCTATGCATCTCTCTCTATGACTCTTATCTCTATGTAAATCTCTCAATTTGTCTCTGTGTATCTCTCACTATGTCTCTCTATGCATTTGTCTCAATCTCTTTCTGTGTATGAAACCGTTTTCATTATTAACAACAGTTGCTACAGCAACAATAGAAAGTAATGAGTATTGTACTACAATATAATATTAAATTAGTAGGGTGCTGGATGCTGGTGATGAAATGACTGTCTCAATACTTGACATGAAAAAGTAAACAAACAGTATCATTGGCTGTCGGTCAGATTTGTGCCAGGAGGCCACTTTTGACTGCCAAATATATTCATTTAGTTTTTTTGCACATTTACATTTTAATTTTTTTCTTCTTTCATGGCTTCTTTTATTATAGTGCCTAATAATTTGGGGAAGGACAGCATCTGTTACACCTTGGTATTTTTGACAGCGTAAAAGGAAAGCACCTCTGGCTCCACCTCTGGCTGGGAGCGTAGTGATCACAGCCGGTCCTCTCTGGGAGCGTAGTGATCACGGCCGGTCCTCTCTGGGAGCGTAGTGATCACGGCCGGTCCTCTCTGGGAGCGTAGTGATCACGGCCGGTCCTCTCTGGGAGCGTAGTGATCACGGCCGGTCCTCTCTGGGAGCGTAGTGATCACGGCCGATCCTCTCTGGGAGCGTAGTGATCACAGCCGGTCCTCTCTGGGAGCGTAGTGATCACAGCCGGTCCTCTCTGGGAGCGTAGTCATCACAGCCGGTCCTCTCTGGGAGCGTAGTCATCACAGCCGGTCCTCTCTGGGCAATCAGGTTTGCCAGAGACACCAGCCTTTGTGGCCAGTCTGTACAATGTACGTTTCATCTGCAGTTTCCTGTCCGTCACAGCAGACAGATCTGTGTGTTGTCTGCACCGGTGCCAAATAGTGTTGAAGTTTACTTCAAGGTTTTATCAAGTTTTTCCAATAGTTAACAAGGGCTAATGTTTTGGTCAGATTGTGTTAGTTGACCCCATTGTTCACTTCCATTGGTTCATTTTAGATTAATTCATTTTGAGAAATGTTTTAATGGTTGTTTCACTTTGGATTTGATTTTTGAAAGCCCTTCTTGCTTCTTTCAGTTCACTGTCAACCAAGCAGAAATTATCTGTATATCTTATTTATATGCCTAGATGAATATAGGCTTTATTGGGAAGCTGCATTTAAAATCATTGGATTTGTTTTAGTTTTTTGAAAATCATTGTTCTTGAAGTCTGAAATCATGCACCAATCAGGCATTTACATTATGTTGTAGACATAATGGGAGACCGCCTAACTAGCTATATCATCTAAACCAGGGATGGGCAACCTGGATGGGGGTGGGGGCATAGATATCATGTACTGGTCATCAGGGGGCCGCAGATTAACTTATTAACAAATACATTAAAAGTAAACTAGGTCTTATGCTAGTTCATGAATATCTGGGAACATTTGTTGATATTGGACAACGTGCCGTTTTCTTGCTCTGCTCATTTCTCCCGGGATTCAGCATGATTGCTGCCGTGTAATTAAACACGTGAACCCGTGGAACACTGTATGTTTTTTGGATGTTTTCATTACTTTGATATTTCTGTAATATCTATCATCAAGTGTTTTATGGCTTAAACATTAGCACACTCTCAGCTACACTTAAAAAGACACACAACAGCTGTCATAGACCCTGAAATTACTGTCATATGTGGAAACATGCAAAAAATAAATCATGTATTGTTTCCAGCATAGATTTTGTTGGATCCAATACTAACTTAACTTACTAACTTATACTGTTTTCTATGTTCATCCGAGGTCCGTAAAAAGAGGGGGTAGGGGCCACATGCGGCCCGCGGGCCACCAGTTGCCCATGCCTGATCTAAACCGTAGCAGAAGTCAGATTTATAATGAGGAAGAGACCAGGTGCTGTGGCCATTTCTAATACTTGCTGGTTCGTTTATATCGCATGTTAAATTGATTCGACTACACCCTTCTGAATACCCTATAACCACTGAGTGGATTGGTTTGTTCATTTGTTTTCATCATATCCACCTATGTCTACCTAACTTTGGATATCTCTTTATATACCTCTCTCTCACTTTGACTCTGTATTTCTCTCTGTTTTCCATCTGTCTCTCTGTCTTTATCTTTGTCCCTATTTCTTTTTTTCTATGTATCTCTTCCTCACTTTACGACGTCTTTCTTTGTCTGTCCACTGTCTGTATGTCTCTCTCTCTGGCTGTGTCTCTTTGAATTTCCTGTGGGTAAAAGGTGAACAGTAGGCAGAGTGTTAAGAAAGGGAAATGGACGGCAAAGAAAAGTGCTATTCATAACAAGCCATGTGCTTTTATCATTTCGCCATTTTCCAAGGGCTCAAAAATCTCCTCCATTATTGTGAAGTCATCTTTTGAAAGGGTCATTTTCTCAGAAGCATATAACAGCCCTTAACAAATGTATTATCTGCAATGTATTAGACCCTGAGGCAAGTCAATGGAGTTAGATGGAGTCAACATTATAGTGGGCAGTTCCTTCTATCCCACTGGTGAAAGAACAGTATTTTTGCTTTTTAGTTTTGGAGAACTGTACTCAGTTGGGGCGTTAGTTGTACATCGTCACACACTAGTAATGACCTGTGGTCCATTAACATCCCGCAGACATTATTATGCAGAAATCCTCAAAGCCAAACTGAGGTCATGTTTCTGTAAACGGTATTCTAGTGGCATATTCAGGGTTGCTTGAAACAACCTGCAAAATGTTCCAGTTTTGGCACCATTTTGATGGAAAACCACTATGTCAACAGAAAAGCCCCCACCAACAACCCATTTTATTTCTGCATTTTCTGTAACGATTGTCGGATTAGCTCTTCTTTCTTTTTCATGGCTCCATTGTTTGTTTCGCTCATGTTTTCCCTACTTTGTCGGCCTCATTGTTACCCAATCAAAACCACATCAAACGTGGTATAATTGAACCCGCAGCGATCCAGCGTTCGCGGTAAGCGCCGGGTCTTGAAGTTCCCTCTCAGAAACCCCGGAGTTGTCAGCATTCGCCATCATCCCGGACGACCGGTGTGACACGTCGATTATAAATAGAATGCTAACACTTTCCGGGCACCGCGTGAGCAATCAGCAATGGGAGGGAAATAAAAATGGGAAGAGACAAGAAATACCTGTCACATGTGCCGGCCTGATCACGGCAAAAGCGCTAAATACTGACAATCAAGGCAAATTCATCAGAGCTTTTTCTTCCCGGCTGGGAGGAAGGAAAGAGACGTCTGCAGCACTGTAATTAGGGAGACATCAGGCTCTACGGCAGGCACCCATGCTGTAATTTTACCCAATTTAGGTAGAAGGCTTCAAGAGGCCTGTAATTTGAATCCCTTCAGCTTTATGTTAATGCGTTGGCATTGATTGTGGCACCCATAAACGGGCACACGAGATGCCATGTGGTGATGGTAGGTGGAATGCAAGCTGAGGGAAGAGGAAAGTAGATGTTTTTCTGTATCTGCATCCGTATATCTTCTTTGTATTGTTTCCCAAGTCTGTCTGCCTCCACTGGATGCTTCAGAATATAAACATGCTTTCAGTGATCCCGTTGTTTAAGGTAAGCTAGACAGGAAGTGGTCAGGTTGTTTGTAAAGGTAAAATAATTAGGCAGTTTCTGAAAGATGCGAGAAATAATAGCTTATTGTGAACTATATTGTACGCTTAAGCATCCATTCAAGACCAGTCTCCTTGAGCCAATAAAATAGAAATATCCAGACAAATTGTGTGACGATTCCAGGTAAATGAGGATTAAATGGGGAATTATTGAAATCTAAAGGAATGGTTAAAAAAAAATCAGCAAATATCTATAACTTTGTGTTTATATATATATATATGTGTTTATATATATATATATATATATATATATATATATATATATATATATATATAGGTTTATTCATGTTTATTATATTTATATATAGTTTTTAAAAATATTTTCAAGTATACATTTATTTATGTATATTATATATATATATATATATATATATATATATATATATATATATATATATATATATATATTTTTTTTTTTTTTATGTATAGGTTTATTTACATTTATTGTATAGATTTAGAGGTTTATTTATTATCATATTGTTGTTAACATGCCCGCCGGAGTCTGTCTGAAGTGGGTTTCACAATGACAAAAACATCAAAGCTTTCTTCTAGTCACAGGCCAGAGGTCAGAGGGGCGAAAAGAATGAGGTCACTGATCACAGAGAACCCTTTGAAACAAACACAAAAGCATCAAAAACGCAGGGACTGGCTGATGTGTCAAGGCTGGAGATGAATGAGTCCAAAGCTTTCTCTCTCTCTCGGTCTGACTCTGTCTGTCGCTTTCTCTTCCTGGTTTCCTCTTAATGACTTAAACATCACGGATTAACATCGCTCCCTGTTTCACACTGGCATTTATCCTCTTCCTCATTGGCCGCCCAGACATATAAGGTTCCATGGAGAGAACCGAGATGGAAAGTGTGATGAGAAATATCAAACCAAAGCGGCATCACATTTCTCCATTTTGGCCTTGTCAAGCCATTTGTTCTCACCTAAGCTTCCGCTCGTTAGGTCATCTCAATTAATCTCTGCACAATTGGAATATATGGAGCCACCGGAGTCTATTGATTTCTGGAGGCTCGACGCCGACGTCTTGTCTTGAGGAGACCTAATACCCTTTAGCCTGGTTATCAAGAATACCGAGGATCAAACACTGTCAGAGACGAGAGGGCCAAAAGGGCAGGGCGAGGAGACGCGCTACGAGACAAGGTCAAGAGGGAAAATGCAACTTGAGTGAACCAGATTGGCGGGCCAGGGAATAACAGCACATGAAAATGTAATTTGTGTTATTTTAGTCAAATGCAGAGCTCACTTATTAATATTGAGAGATTCGACAACGTGGATTCGGTTTCACCTCCAATCTCTTTTTTGCGGGGCTGGGGTTGGATTCAAAGTTGAAATGTTACAGCCTGCACTGGCGTTTGGCAAACACGTTCCGCACTGAGCCGATCCTCCGTACAACTCTAATCTACCCCTGCAGACTTGACATAACGTGAGACAACAACACTGCTAATGGCTTGTGTTCTGCATGAGGCGGGTTGGAGAGACTGGGAGTTGCCGCGGAGTGCCACAGCACAATGCAGAATGCGCCCGTGCACGCACTCAAGTTGTTAATTGCCATTTATTGCCTTTCCACCGACGGGGGAAATCAAAAGAAGCCAAACATGCAAATTGTTTTCAAGAAAAGCTGATCTGGTTTGAACTGCCTTGCATTGTAACATCAGTATTTTACACATGCTTCCGTCTTGTCGGGAAGGCAGTGTTTTGTAGTGTTGTTGTATGTTGAAGTGTGGCTATTTGATTTTGCCTGTAATTACCGGGACAGTTCTAAAACACCTTGGCTAGCTCTGAGCCAAGGTGTTTTAGAACTGTCACACAATGGGGTGAGGCGGTGTGTGAGAAAAGTCACTCTCTAATTCACACACACACAAACAGACGTGCACACACACATTCATACCGAAGAGCTCCTTGACCGCTCACCCCAGTGATCTCTCCTCTCTCCTTTCCCTTTTCTCCCTTTTCTGCTTGTGATTTATTCTCCAGGATTAGGCAGGCATGTGTGTGTGTGTGTGTGCGCGCGTGTGTGTCGGCATGGTTGGCTGTATTAAAGATAAGCAGCTTTCCTTGATAGGGCTCTATCCAGCTTTAATTACCACAACCCTCAGTCTATGGACAGGCCCAGCTTCCGCCATTTGCAAGAACAAACAGAGGGGGAAGCTACTCTGCTGTAATCCCAGAGACTAGTGGAAATGCGAAGGGGGATCGAGAGCATGGCACAGGGCAATGGAGGCCTAATTCTGACTGTCAGTAAGGAATTGTCTAAAGCAGTGTTTCTTAAATCCAGACCGTGGAAAACCTGCTGAATTGTGTTTAAACGACAACCAAACACCAGTGGTCCACCAGAAAGGAAGGGCAGATGTTCAACATGCTCTGCTATGGAAATGGTTTTTGTTGCATAGTTTTGGCTAAGACATTGTGTTCTGGTGACAATGGCCTAGCAGGCAGTGGACCCTCAAAAGAGTATAGAACCCTTTCCACTGATGATTATACTTGAAACCTGAAAGAGTTCTTTTTACATACATATAATTTCCCTGAGAAGCAGTAGAGCCACCAGGACCAGACACAAGGGGTCACATACCCCTTTGCTAACCAGCGCCCTCATTTGACATGTGACCTTCTGCACACGTCGTCCGTAATATTTCCCGCGTCACTCCAACACCTGGTCTGTCTGAGCCGGCAACTCCGCCCACCTTTTCAGATAAATGTGTATAATCTGGAGTTAAAAACATTTGGTCTATCTTCGCTACAAGTGTTTTCCACGGAGCTGCATCTTGAATTACTCTATGATTGGTTAGCTGCTCAAGTTCACAGCCGGCCGCGATCAAGCAATCCAGCCACACTACAATGTCGAACTGAGCTGGCCTGAAGCAAGGTATGTGACAAGTACGGCTAACAGTCTGGAATTTAGTAATCCTGAGTTTACAGAGCATTAAGCAGCTATGTAAACAGCTATTTAGCAGTCTTGCCAACGTTAGCTGTTTAGCACGCGTTAGCTGTCTAGCACACGTTAGCTGTCTAGCACACGTTAGCTGTTAGCTGTCTGCAAGGCACGAGAGAAGAATGAAAGCAAAGGTAAACAATGGCGTTCATTTTTTTCTATGCAACTAGTTCGCTAGCTACTAATAATATGCATGTTTTCAAAGAAGAGTTATCAACTCTGTTATTCCGCATGGGTTTATTGAGGTATTTTTAAGAACGCAAACGAGAGAGAAGAGGGGACCCTGAATATAGTCCAAATATGTGCACGTGATTAAATACACAACTCAACTGCGCGTTCGAGCGATTAAACCCATGGCCTCAAAATCTCACCACAGGCAGGTACCCAAATTAGGCAACCCGTTAAAGATGATTTACGTTAATTCACATTATGGCGAACATTATAGTCTCTTCTCTGCATAATGCCGTGGATCTCCTTTTATTGCATCTGTATTGTCACTTCACATAGTTAGTGCACAATATAATCTCCGTTTTTTCAGAGAATATGAAAACTGATGTAATCACAATCCTTAAGACCAAAAGATCTTCTTCTGGCTCTCTCCATTTCTCTCTCTTTCTGTCACAACACAGACACACACAGCAAATTGTGCAGCTTTTTCAGAAGTATTTTTGCCAACAAGTCCCTCAGTGTATTTCATTATAGATAATGTTTGTGTGACTGTAGTGTATATATTTGGTTGTGTATAGGTGTAATTGTGGCATGAATTGACAATAAGCTCTAATATCTGGACCTCACTCATTTCTAAACCCTGGCTACAGCCCTGAGAGTCATGGAACCCTTGAGAACCTATTTTTTCAAGAATGTATTAAAATAGTCAAAGCTCCTTTGTAAGTGTGCAGTGACTGCCTGCATTGACGGTCTGCAGTGATGGTCTAACCTCTCTTAACTGGAATTATGGAGTCTTTTGTGTTTCTCAGGAATTTGGTTTCTTCCACCATCCCTTCCTTTCTTGCTGGAAAGCCTAAGTACTTTTTGTTGTCCTGTAGTTTTTTTTACCTGATGGGAATTTCCCTTTTACAGTACGCTATTGGTAAAAACTCATTATTATGTGCTGCTTCTCTGGTCAGGTATACTCCCCTTTTTTCTGTCTTTGTCTCTCTCCTCTCCGAAGTGCGAACAGTACCACACCATTTCAGGTCATGTCGTTTTCTTCCCTTCGCTCTCTGAACTTGTATAACGCTTGTTGATGCCAGGTCATGTACTTTCACTGAAAAATCTTTTGACACTGTAAAAAAATAGAAATTGAATGAGGAATTCAATATTTGCTTCTCATATTCAATACTCAGATACATTTTGCAGCAGCCTAATATGACTCGTCTGTGCACTCCAAGACCCTTTATCTATGGAGTCATTTCTACATTCATATGTTATTACAGTGGTTAATATGGATACACAGTCTGTCATACACCAATACTGTATATTAAAGTACATCCGCATGGCAGCTGGTGAGGGAAGATCGCATTCCTTTCGTTCTTTATGAGTATTGTCCTGCAAAATATAACAGTCACAAACTGTGTTATGGTAAATCTGTTATCAACAATGCGCTTACTGGAGTCAGTAACATAATGTCAGTAATCTGTCTAGTTGGTTAAACTGGATACGCGGTCCGCTAAGGTTGCAGACTGAGGATAATCTCCAGAGTACCTTGGTTCATTATTCTCATCAAGAAGATTGACTGAATTATGGCACACACTGAAAATAGTGCCTCTGAACTTTGAGTGACCTGCGGTTTCCAGAAATAAATGAATAGAGGACAGTGAATGAGAGAGAAAGGACGACTTATAGCTTTGAAAGGAGAAACATGGAAAAGATGGAGGAGGTGGACTAGGAGCAAAGTGACGGAACATTGTTCCATTATGGTGCACGGTTCAATGATGGAGGTTCGGCGCCGGGCGGAGGTTCGGCGCCGGGCGGAGGTTCGGCGCCGGGCGGAGGTTCGGCGACAGCAAGTAATGTTAAGTCAAACATATTTACATTTTTCCCCCTTGTCTTTGTTGTAATGAATATTATTCAAACACAACTCATAGCACTGAAAAAAATACAATTTAGTGCCTCGACATTCAGATAAAGACCGTGATGTAAAATGAGTTGTTTTTAAGTTGTTTCGGAGGCTTATATAATGTGCTTAGACACATTTAGTGATGTCTTGTGATTATTCATCACCAGGGGACAGGATGTTGCCTTGGATTACTCCTCACAAGTCTGAATCTGAGTGTGTCCAGGACAGTTTTTCAATTACAAAAACCATCTCACCGCTCCGATAGCTTTGTGAAAACAATGGGCCAAAGTGAATATGTCTGGACAGAGTCAGAACCCCCATATTCTTGACTGTCTTTGACATGTTTTGATGATCCAATATTTGATGATTCCCCTCATTCATTAGATTTTATAGAAATGTCTTGGGGTGTTTTATACTTTATTGACAAAGTGAGCGATAGACAAGAGTGTGTGCCTGCATTTTGTGCTTGTGCACTTGAAACTTGTGTGTTGGGCTTTTGTGTGTGCATGCGTGTGTGCGCGTATGTTTGCCGTACATTGCAGGGCTGAGAGCTTCATTATGGTTGCCTTCGAGTGTCCGGTAACGTGTGATCAGGACAGCTGACCTCCCCCCCACAGTGTCAATGGAAATCACAGGTCTCTCCTTTGTACCCTTTTATGTGCCGTTGGTCATGTTCCTCTGTTAACTGACCCCCTCCGAAAGCCACACATTACAGACCTCCCCGCCCACCACCGGGTTTCACTGCCTACAGTTCCCAGGCTGTATTTGCACAACAGGTTGGATATTTATTCTTGGTTTCTTTTGCATTCTGATCGCCTCTTCTGTCAAAAATGTCCTTTTTTCCTCTTGTTGTTGTGGTAAATGTCCAGTATTCAACGGCAGCAGGCAGTTTCTCGGCACCCCTCGACCACCAAACCCTGAGGTGCCATCTAGTGTTTATAAACCGGTTACCAACTCAATTAAAATGTTCAAAATGGATCGTCACACCCAGGATATACTAAGGCTTTGAGCCAATCGGCATTCAGGGCTCAAACTGTCCGGTTGATAAGCGTATGAGCGGTGTAGCTGGTGAGTCTCAAGGGCGTGTTAATCACACAAAAAATCAAGGCAATTGTGAAGCCAAGGACCTGTGATAAAGCTCCTGAATCTATGCACAAATGTGACCACGCCCTAGAGACCAGGGTTCAATTCCCATCAGCACCCCTCATTTGCTCTCCTCTTCATCACCCTCTCAAAGAAAAGAATTTAACTTCAATAAATACAAATGGTTTGTGAACAGCAACCTGATCAGCTATCAGGCTGTCTTGCCTGTTATACAAAAGCGGTCAGACGTCTCACGTCCCACAATGCAATATTGGTAAGTTATAAGGTGAGCGTGTGTTTGTTGTGCCGCGATAATGTTAATTAGCTTTGTATTTCAAGGCCGCTGCCTTCATCTGGCTGTGCAGGAATGTTTGATATAACGAGCTGACCTAATTACCCACTAACGAGTTACAGCCTGGCACAGCTGAGCGCCATCAGCCCTCCACCCTCTAGCCTGTGATTGGCTGCTGGGCAGAGACCTGCGGCTTGCACAAAAGGAAGCTCATGGTGGACTCTACTGACATGCTGTTTGTCTTTGGCAAGAAACACTTACTGGTCAAAAAAGGAAGCTAAAAACTTGAGTTGTGTGAATAACGTTTGAGTCCCTCTACGTGGACTTGTTTGCACTGACCAACCATTTTGTTGTATTTTTTTTATGTCATGGAGATGGAGGCGTATGTAGAGTTTTTTTTCCAAAGCATGAACAGCTTCATAAGTAAAGGATTAGCAATGCTAATTTGGATGTTTGAAGTTGTGAAGTAGAACTATTAATGGAATACTTTTTTCCGCCTGCAGGGCTTTCTTCTTCGAGTTTTTCGGGCTCTCCGTAGCTGCGGAGCGGGTTTTAGGTCTGGTCCTGTGTCAGACTGATTTAGGGTGACTCACTCCCGTTTTCCCGGAGCGATTAACATTGCACCTTCTCCTCCATGTGTGGTGGTTGAGACAGTCAAATGAATGTCCTCTGAGGGGAAAAGACGGAATGCAGCAAATTAAATTGGATCCATCACTTTTATTATTTGATCGGTATTTTTAATGGTTCAATTACTTTACCTCCATCTCTCGTGATCTTTCTAAGGTTTTTTGGGAATAAGCCAATTAAAATGTCATAATTTTCCAGGACTGTAACACTGGCTAAAAAATGGTTACGGTTAAAGCCCTGGATAGCTAATCTAACCCAGCCACACATTTTCTCCACCACTGATTTATACATACCGGGTAAAATCTGTAATGGGTGTTAACTTAATAGGCCAACGTAATCCTAGGATATTACCAACATATGTATAATGAGAGATTGAACAAACGATCTCATGACAGTAACAGAGGCCGGCAGCTGACGTGTCCATATGTTGTCCACATGCGAGGCTTTTGCCAAAGCGTCTTAAATAAGAATGAGCAACAGCAGGCCAAGGGACTTGAGGCTGTATTAAAAGGGTTTACTGAAGAAGCCCAAAAGACGACGTCTTAGGGAAGAATGGCATAGTGAGCTGCTGTGTCTCTAACACAGTTGTCTTCACACAACCCACTCCTTGTTCATTTTCGCCCATCTTTTTATTTAGCGTTATTATGCTTTTTGTTTGGACAGTGGGGGAAGATGGGATAATTTAAAAAAATGAAATTGCAGCACTTCCAAATTTTTTTTAAAAATAACTAAGAAAATGTTACTGTATTTGAGGAGATAGTTGCTTGAAATAAGTTAAATAACCTGCCAATGGAACAAGACAAATTGCTTGATATTCAAGGCATATTTTCTAAAACCAATTGGTATTATCTAGTACTTTAACTTGTTAAGAAAAAAATACCTTTTTAAGGATGGTGAGATTTCAAACCTGAAAACAAACTTCAATCAGTCAATCAAACAAATGTATTTATAAAGCCATCAGCAGTTGTCACAAAGTGCTTTTGTAAAAACCCCAAGGAGCAAACAACAACAATGTTGAATTTCAGTGGCTAGGAAAAACTCACTTAGATGGCTGAAATTTAGGAATAAACCTAGAGAGGAACCAGGTTCAGAGGGGTGACCAGTCCACTTCTGGCTGTGACGGATCAACATTAAGAATACATGTTATATTAGTTAAATGTAGACTGAGTCCAGAGTCTATTATACCTAGTCCAGATCAGAAGCATGAACAAGGACAGGGACAACCCAGGGGGAAGGTCAGCAGAGTGGCAGCAGGTATCGTCTTGATCTGCAACACAACCGGGAGGACTTTGGACAGGGACAGCAATGAGTCTTTCAAGCCCGGTACTGAGCAGGTGTGGTCCGAGACCTCATGTCCTCCTATGTTTAAACAGGGCAAGAGACCGTGAGAATCCAGAAAGTGCATTCCTTAGGATTTACATTGGAGAAGGAGAACTGAGTGGAGGAGAACTGACCCCACCCCTCCCGGCACTATAATATAGCAGCGCAAAACCTTGGGGTTGAGACAGAGGGTTCCAGTGACACTGTGGCCCTATCCGGGGGAGGCCCAGACAGGGCCCAACAGGCAGGACGTCAATCCACCCACATTGCCAAGCGTCAACCAAATGGACACCCGCCAACCCCAACCACCCTGAAATGAGGACCGAGTGCCAGCAGAGTCCAACCCCAGTTGCATGATGGGTGCAACGGGGATACAACAACAAGTTGTAACCTTGAACACCCGGGTCTCACAGAACACCCGGG
>JACXGJ010006990.1:0-15563 GCA_016801105.1 Esox niger | reverse complement strand
GCCAAACACACACTGGGCCCCCCAGGGATGCGTGTTTCTCCTCTGCCCTGTATATGTTCTCAATTTATAGCTGGCTCTCCTCGCACACATTTCTCTTTCGATCCTTGTTGGGACTTGAGACCTGACAGACATCTATGTTCCCAAGCCTTTGCCCTAACCTTAAGTCAACCCTAATCCTAACCTTGACCTCAATTACCTAACTTCCATTCTTAAACTTAACCTAGCTCAAAAGCCTATCCCTTAACCTGATTGTTGAAGCCTGAAACTAAACCTAACCCCAGTTGTAGTACTATGCCCATTTGAATGTTTTTCCCTAAACTTTACCACTAAGATGGAAATCACATCTTCCTGTTAGAGACCAGCCGTTTCGTATAGTGGTTGTAATAATGATCGCGTACCCGGTTGTCAAGGGAGAGAGTAGATCATTTGTTTATTGCAGCATTAGATAGTCTTGTTAATGAGGTGACGGACCTGGTCTTCCTTACACAACCTCAATCTCTTCTCACTGTAATGTTGGTTACAAGCTGATATATACACTGAGGGGCGTGTTTAACCAGGAAAGCCAAGACAGTAACCCCCATGCCAAAAGGTCAATGTAAACATTACCTACAGAGATAATCTAAACCGAGAGGTTTCTGTTATTCTCATTATCTAGGCACATTCACTTACAATGAAACGTATATTCATATTGTAATTGTTAATGCTCAGATCCCACATTCCCTTGTGGGGACCAGCCAAAAGACCTTGTGGGGACTGTTTCTCCAGGGTTTACTCTCTTTGCTGGGAGTTCAGATCCTCATATGTGTACACACACACACACACACACACACACACACACACACACACACCTAACCAACTGTCACCTGACGAGGACGCAACAACAACCCACCTCTCCCTCTTCACCTCGGAGGAAAGAGAAATCCAATACGTTCTCCAATACCACTGTTTATAAGAGGGGCATAACGGGGGGGGGGGGCGGATGGAGGAGGCAGCGAGGGAGAGAATAAAGGGAAGGGGGGGGCGAAGTAAAATCCATACTTTCCCCTCTGACATGCATCTGATAACTGCAGGTCTGGGCCCCTTTTCAAAGCAATCTAAACCATGGAACAGCTAAAAGCTCAGCTCTGCCTCGCCAGTCGATATCAGACTGCCTGTTGGACGTTGCCACGGGGCCGGAATGAAAAAATAACACAAGAAAGTGTTTGGACGGGTGTGTTTTTCTTTCCCTTTTCAGTTTTTTTTCTCCTGTATTCTCCTGTCACACACAGGGGCGAAGTCCGTGCTGTGCCCGTCATCGATTGTGCCGGCCAGAAATTGGAGCAGTCTAAGGTCCATCTTGCCCCCAAAGATTACACTAACAGGGACGGTCGGCGGGGGTGCTGTTTCACCCCTTGTTCTCCGTACAGAGGGGCCCTGTCATATGAGCACGGGGACTTGGCCCCCAGAGGCCGGGGACACGTTGGCTCTCGCCATGTGTCGATGACTTGATCCTCCTGTGTGTCCATTCCTGGTAGAACAAGGGACAGACGCAAAGATTTTATAGAAATGTATTCAAATTGTGTATAAAAACAGTCGGCGAACGGCGTCGTAAGATGGTATAATATGGCGAGACATTCCGGTGGGTTACGTGTTACGGTTTCTGTGAACTCGCTTCTTTCTACAACAAATCCTCCCTTGACTCGAGTGAGTTTAGGGCCACATTTGAATATCTCCCAACAAAACCCGAATCAAATGACCGAACCACGTTAGCCTCTGCTGTTTCCATAGGTGCCCCGGAGAAACCGAAATGAAGTGGAAATCGCTTCGAAGGACTCCGAGGCGATTTTAATATGAAATGTAATAAGGGGAATTGCAGCGTACTGTATATGAATAAAACACAGGGCGACTTGTTGGCTGAACACAAACCGCTACAGAGGAGCTGAGCTTGCCCACCAACGGACATGCAACGTGCCGGCGTCTGTCAGTTCACAGGAAGGTAATGCTTGGTGGAGGGTGGGATCCTCTTGACCTCCATAAAAACAGTGTCCCTGGAGAGTTGGTGTGAAAAAGAAACCCTTCAGGTTGACCAGAGAGCACCGGGGCACAACCAATATTCCTGCTTCCTATTGTTTTCAAGTCTGTTGAGATAAAACGCCCCCCCATAACATATTTCCTCTCACAGACACCCACTCCGAACTCCTTTAAGGGGTGTTTCTAGGTTATTATTTTTTATGCGGGGGGGGGCGTTGAGAGGGAGCCAGGCACCTGTTAAGGCTGGACATGTAAAATCATCTGTTTGCATCACAAATAACATGGTTAGAGGCAGGTTGAGTTCAGTGTTACTCACTGTCTAGCATCAAGTCATCATACCTACTTAAAGATAACAGTCAAATGATTTTATACTGCTACAAAATTAAATGACTGATCGTGACGTGTTTTAGAAGCAATGAGATGGGAACATTGAAACCAACACTGTCCTCAATTCAAATGAGATATAAAACGCATAGAGGTTCTCTTTGAAACATACAGGGGTTCAGAGTAGTGGATGTCTTAGAAACATGAATCAATTAATAATGTTTTCTGTGGTGGTTGTATTGGTTCTGTTGGCCACATTTGAGAGCGTAGGACTAATCAAAATGGGGCAACACACAGAACTCCTCATTTTGTATGAACTTTAATATAACTGTTTTGCATTTTACAATGAAGAAGCAGATATTCACGTCCGAGTGCTAAGACTATAGATGTCTTGAGCAAATAACCATCATTACAACTTATCTTTCAGAATTTCAGGTCTGTACAATTCTTGTTATTTTTCATATACAGAACAACATGTTGTGCTGCTCAGCAGGGTTTATTCTGCCTGGTCATCGACAAAGAGCGTTGTTTCCCGGGCGGTCTTAAATTAGAGGTGAAAAAAGAATGGCGCTGTTGTGACATGGATGCGTACGCGGCAACGCCTGTCCGTCCCCGGGCCGACCGCGCGACGTCCAATCCTCGAGCACAAACAGAGACTCACATCCGGTCACCAACAGCAACAGCCTTCTCGGTTGCCGTGGGAGTAGTTAGGATCCCAGGAACAATTATCCCTGTAGGACCAGTCCTCATGGGACTGATGTCATGCCGGATTTGAGGAACTTGAAGTTGCTACGCCTCTGGTGGGTCAGTCATTATTAGTCATGTGTCTGCCCGGAACTGGGGTATATTATTGCCACTGGACTCTTGATAGGTCAAGCCTGGCCCAGACCGTTCTTTCAGACAGGCAGCAGAGAGGGCAGGGAAGGCTGACTTGTTTCAGAGATAAGAGATGTTTTCTACTACTTGTTTGCATTGCTTTCACTTCCATTTTGTGTTGTGTGAACGTGGGAAGGGAAGAAAAATAGTTTCATTTGTCTTCTGTTCGGTTTTCAATCAAACGAACAACCGGCGTGTCATGTTGCGGCTTTTCTCTCAGTGCAGGTGGCAGAGATTGAAAAATCCATGAACGGGGAAATAAGGAATTACTTTCTGACCAAACACGTTTTTTAGACATGCCTGATCCTCGCACTAGCCACTATCACCGCCCCTTAGGTTAGAGGAGAAACACTTGTTAAAATCGATGGAAATGTCACCAGACAAAAACCTATATTTTTCTCTTTTCTTACATTGATATAAATATATGGTTAATCCTCCTCGGACAGTCCACACTTTGAAAGACACAAGCCATGAGAGACCAAGGACGACTGTGAGGATGCTTTGCGGATGGTGTAAAGATGGTACAATAAATGCACCTGAATCAAGTGCTCCCCAGTTGTCCAGGGATTATAGGCTGCACCCACTGCTGCGCCTTTAGGCCAGGTGTTGGAATTACGGCCACCTAATGCTGAAAATGCCCTGGGGGTCCTGCACAGGACGGTACTAACTGTCCCAGCATTGGCTGTGCTGATGGGTAGATAGGTGGATGTCAGCCATTATTGTTGTACTCTAGGCTGGGTGGCTGTGAGTTTCACTGTAGCTGTCGGCTGGGGAATGTGTTCACCTCTAACGCGTGCTCTGGAACTACTAGCCAGTTGATCTTACAGCACGACATTCCCCTTGGCAGATGCATGTCATTCTTTGAATATCCATGTACACACTTCCCTGTCCAGAAGGCATTAACCAAGACGTAAAGGGGCAGTCACCAAACAAAATGCAGATTCAATAGAGAGGAAGGATGAAACTGCCTTCTTGTCTAGTACAATGCTATCAAAAGGGCAGCAGCTGAATTGCTTAGTGTCCAGTATTGCGCACTGATGTTATCCATCAGAATGTAAAATGTCAGTGGAATCTTAGAGCTTATTTTTTTTACTTTGGCAAAGGTATTATCGGTCTACAAAACCTAATCTGTTCTGTTAGTAAAATATTCAGAGATGAGCAAAGCAGCAGAATGTCAGTCAAGATCCACCATCTCCCATTACTGGCTGGTGGGTTCTCATCTCGGCCATATTTGGCTAGATTCATTTCTCAATGTAAAATGTAAAGTTACTAGTTAGCTAAAATGTGATTTGCATGACCCTAATATATTTATTTAAATTCCTTGCTTTCTATCATGTACAGATTGTTTTCTATTGAAAGGAAGTAGAAGAGGATAACAAGGAAGTGCTAATTGAATGGTGTCAATGACAGGATGAATCATTGTTTGAGCTGGACATTAATGGATGTCGCGTTTTACTTTGTTAGGTTTATTTCTGAACAATTTCCTTCTAGTTCAATACAGATAATAATACAGTTGTATAAGAATGTTTCTGGTCTTTCCGAATCATTAAATATACCTTGATAATATGATCATATAATTCCACATGAGGTGTTCCGTCTTCAGCTCATGCCTCCTTTGCTTGCGAAGCTGAGACAATGTGTTTCTAAGACAGTAATTTATCGCCTGGTTCTGGGTTAGTTATGTTTGGATCTGGGGTGCTGATGATGGATAAGTGTGGAGCAGCGCCTGGAAAGGACGGGCGATGACTTCTCAACAGCATTAGTGACGCGCATTTGGGAGTCTCGTCAGGGACCACTGCCATGGTAACGTTAACAGTACAACGAAATCCTAAACCCAATCCCTTCGCTCTTAACCATAAATATTGTGTTTTATTGTGGGGACTTGCAGAATGCCCAATCAAGGTTACATTTTCATCCATTAACATCCTTGCGTACACACACACACACACACACACACACACACTACACCACACCATGTTGACACAGTGAAAAGCCAGAAAGCCCGAAGGCAGCAGGCGAGGTTTCTAAAGTGGGCCACCGCAGGGAGAAAGCCCATGGACCTGTCACCTCTCTCACTTTGTCCCTGTGGTGTCCCTGTGTCGGGCTTTGAGCCAAGTAGTGTTTACACAACATCTACGAAACCCACCCAAACAAGAGCTTGTTCCCAAGGTTCCCGTCGTATCCTCTTCTCGCAGCACTAGCATGTGGAACTTGGAGCTGTTGCCGGAGATGTTCAGGGAAGAAGGGAAGATGGAGGGACTGATGGATGGGGGAGGGACTGATGGATGGGGGAGAGAAAGGGCGGAAATGAACGTAAAGGGTGAAGATGATTTGCTTATTGGAGGGAAAGGAGACAAACCGACTGATTGATGCACAGGCTCTGGAAACAGGAAAACAGTCAATAATACCATAAGATGTCCCAGAATGGACATGAACCTTCTGATAATGGATTCCTCAGTGGAAGGACGTTTTACTTCTATTTTAGGTTTGTAATTTAAACTTAATGCTGTAACTCTAAAACCAGCGGATGTCCCAGTGTGAAACTTTTTTTAATGAGAAATGTTATGTAAAAATAGATTAATCTCACTTTGCAAATGTGAATAGTCCCACACATGGTTTGGTCCAAGAGTTTTTAGGGGTTGTGGCAAGATCGTAGCATCTGGACATGGCAAAGAAAGACCGCTTGGAAGCAGCTCTTCAAAAAAGCAACCCTCTGGACTTTATTCTCTCCACAACATGAGGTAAAACCTCTTTGTTCCATTTATTGTTTTGAGAGATCTGTCGCAGCCCCTTTGGGCATGTTACATCTATTTCCCCAGTGTGTGTTGTACAGTAATTTTGTCTTCTGTGTTTGATCTGTGATACATACACCGCCCCCTTTTTGATGTCAATCAGATTCATTTCGGAAGCCTTTCACATCAGCAGTTGTCACAAAGTGCATATAAAAACACCGGGCCTGAAACCCCAAGCAGCAAACCACAAGTGTTCAGGCCAGGATAAACTCCCTGTCATAGGCCTTGTCATACATGTGTTTTTACATGTTATGTGTCCTGGTTGTTACATGCGACTTCCATTGGACTGTGTGAGTGATCGAAAGCAAAAACTGAAATACACTTAAATGTGTTGGATTGGGTCATAGAGTTGGGAACTGTTAAATTGGGACCCCGGCTGGAGGTGACCTATGGCAAATATAACCATTTTGCCTCCCCTCCCTCTTACTGCTCAGCCTGTCAGCAGCCACCACTGGATTTGGCAACATTTGACGTTTTATTAGATGAGTTCAGAGAGAAATTGATGTGCTCCGAAGTGAGGAAAATTGTATTCAGATCTTTTGGAACTGTAATTTCACTTTAAAATACATAAAGTATATCAGTGCTCATTTTCGATGGACTGATGGAGAAAAGATTAAAGGAGGTTTAATATGGTTAATTTGTTAGGAGGTACCACGGAAATACTTTATTATTTTAAGTGGATAAAAGGTTGGCATTTCATGAGGTAACTTTAACAGATGATGGATGGTTTAAATACAGCGTGAGAAGAGGCAATAAGAGCCCTGAAGTTACGCAGTGTGACTGGCCTCCATTTCATCTTCCTCACAGACTACAAAATTAAAATAATGTCACCTAGATATTAATTTAGAAAAAACCTGCAATATCCTGTATCATTCAAGAAATACAGAGCATATCATTTGATATGCCATGATGCAAAACCGTCTTTTTTCCTCTATGGGTTCCGCTGTCCTCTCGTGAAATGCAGTGCTTTCATATGGGATCATAATCCAGTGCCACACGTCCCGTCTTTTGGCATTGATAAGCACGTTCAGCGAGGGTTACGGACATCTGTCCGGTCTTCGCTGACCTCTGGAGGGGGTTATTTAGCGATGCAGGCTATCCTTTACCCCCCCCCCAGGCACTGGAAGAAACGCAGAGGGCCATATCAGCTGTTCAGATCTTAACCACAAACCCATGGGTGGCTGTTCATGTCCTCTTCCTATGACTGACTCCAAACCAACCCCAAAGGACTCCCTGGTCTCTCTCTGTCTTTGTCTTCTAGTCGTTCTCTGTTACGTTAGAACCCAGTCCAAATCTATAACGGAAGGACACAGGAACCCAGTCCCTTTGCTTCCCCACAACGACTTCTCAGTCGATAAGACTTCAGGTGAGTATTTCTGGATCCATGCCATGTAATCGATACTGTCCCCTTCGTAGCAATGAGCAAGCTGATTTGACTGCTTTCAAATAAGTATATAAGTAACCAGAAACATACCATAAAATATATATATAGGTAGTGGGTTTTTTGATTGCATTCTTGACTCCTAATATCTGACAAAGCGGATTTTTCTTTTGTTCCCGAATAACATTATTTCATAACAGTTATCATTAAGTTACACTGACTGATGCATCAATCAGCAAAGTTAATTGGACAAGCCCGTGAATCCTAATGTGTGTGATAGGACACTACTAAAAATGTGTTATTACGTCGTACATCATCATTAACCAGAAATTACGCCAAACAGTGAATACATAATGTCTCACAAATCTCTCAAATAAATGGAGTTCTCTATAATTACAGTGTGATTGGGAGTCTATCACTGGAAGAGAGTCGAGAAGTTAATCCCAGAAAAATATGAAATTGGATTGAGAGGAGCAGGAAACTGGGGGCCTTTGGCGCTTGCGTCAGCATTTTTCCCAGAGTGCTTCATTTACTATGAAGTTAGCAGCATCGTTAGTGGGAGACTCAGAATGTCTGACCTTTCGACAGCCCCTCCCCACTTCGCCCCCCTGAACAACCAGCCAGCTGCTGCTTATTCCACACCCAGAACACGGTTTACTCACACATCCTGACTCGTAACTCCGCTCCTGTGGGAACTGACGATTAGGTAATTGTCGTGTTGAAAAAAATGTCTCACTGAAATTAGCAGGTGGTGAGCATCCTTCCATTCAGATGGAAATACGAATTTTGCCCAGAGAACGAAGAAGATACAGCCAGTTGTTACCTCAGGATCGCCACGACGATTGGGTCACCAGGCACCTTGACTCAAGCCGTGGATCCGGGCCCAAAGACCCAATGAACGGAGTGGAATCTCTCTCCACATACAGTAAAGCGCTGGTATAAATCCTCAGCACTATGCACACGCTGCAGAGGCGGGCAATCAATTCACGCACAGCAACAGCTCAAATTGCAAAATGGCTAATTTATTCTTTCCCCCTCTCTCACACACACACACACACACACACACACACACACACCTTTTGGCGTTGTGTTGTTTAGGCCTCAAGGTTCTGAGGATGATATGATGGACCTACTTTTCAGAGGATATTAAATGGGATGAAACTTTCATTCCACCAGTCATTCCACTGCTGCACTGTGTCATTCCAAAACAGACCAAGGTTTGATTGACTGATTGATCGGTTGGTCTTCTTTTCCCCCTGTGGTTACAGAGGTGGGCCCATGTGTCCACAAAGAAAACTCCATCTGAGCTCATCCTGGATATGAAATGATAGTATTGAGCTGCAAAATCACTGGAATATATACTAGTTTCCGAGTGCTGGGAAAACGCAACCTTTCATGAGGCAGGCAATTCATGGCTCGAATTTCAGAATCTCTCCAAAACTCCTCTATCACTCTCACACACACTCTTCTGTCAATCAATGCTTGATTTGACCGATTGCAGAGGTCTGACCCAAATACAGGGCCCAGGCAGCTCCCTCTATGACAGGAGACGTAAACCAACCCCCGATAGTCGAGTCAAAGCCATGAGGGACAAGCACGTTCAAACTTGGTCAGGTTCATTTTGTTTCATAAATGAATCCTGTTCTCTGGTGATGCCTCCGTTCTCCACGGCGTAAAGCACCCCGGTGTCTGGTGACGCCACATCCACCGCCAGTGTAGCCACGTTTTTTTACGGCAACAGGAGGGGTGTTTTTGCCGTGTCTGAACGGGCAAATGCTTCTACAGTCAGCTTGACTGCTGTGTTTCCTCGTAAGATGGTGTCTGTGATGGAGCAGGGGGCAGAGAGGATGTGGGTGAACTCAGAGTAGTTTGGACCGGACCAAAGTGGCTTGAACTGATACAGGAAATACTGAAACAACAGAGACAGACTGAGAGATGAGGGAATATTGGACCTATCACATGAAAATGCAAAAATAAGTTATTTCTTTTTCGTAATAGCTATGTGCCTTGCAGCGCTGCACATTTTAGTGACTGATAGGAACCCAGTTTTAATGGCTGTATATTAATAACTACAGCAGTGTGAGCTGACCTTTTCCAAGGACTGAAGACTAGCAAAAATGTTGATGCCTTTTTTAACACTTCACTCACATGACACGCTTTACTCCCTCACCCTCAATACGACCAATTAATTTGTCAGATTTGAGTTCCTAGTTGTTTACCTCATCTCTCTGGCTCGGGGCAGAATTAGATTTAGCTATTTGCCTTTGTACAACTTAATCGAAGAATGTTCCGTGTTCTCCAGTGTTCTGCATTTAAATGCTAAGATTCTTGGGCAGAGGTGCTTTGTCATGCTTGAGCTTTCCGTAAGCCAGACACCTTAAAGGTACAATGAGCCTTGAGTGACACACTGACATTTAAACGTGAGGTTATTCCTGTATGTATCTCTAATGTCGCTGGGGAAAAAATAACGAAGGATCATTATCAACCCATTTCCAGAACTGGTAAGATATCTCAATTTTCTGTTAAATAAACAGCGAATGATTACCTAATTGATTAATGCTTCAGGTGTCTACACAGTCAATGCCTTGTAACAGGTCACAGTGATAAGTCTGGGAATAGTTTGAACAGTATCTAAAAATTCCAAATCAATTTAGACAGTAGATATAAATGTTGCCACACTTTGGAAATGCAGTTGTTGCTGCAAATCATTTCACACCTATCACCTTTAAAAGATATTGTTACCAATATTATTTAAGTGGAACTGCTAATGGATTATTTCTCAGAAAAATAGAATAAAAATGTGATTCAGATTAGCCATGAAATGTCCTTGAAGGATTCTGGGTTACATCTGACTTATCAATATAACCAAACTTGCTTTCAGATCTAGATAAATGGATGGATGAAAAACTCCTAGAGTTTTTCATTTAATCCATTTCCCTTTTATTGATAGTGAAACTAAATAGTCTATAAATACACTGCAAGACCACTAATTAAACGTTTAATTCATCCGTTTGGCTGGGATTTGGGGTTAGCGACATGAGAAGCCAAATACCTCATCGCCTAGTGTAGTCTGGGAACTAATGGGGGCCCCTCAGAAGCAGTTTTCATCTAAATTTGAAGAGACAAGCATGGAATCCTCCACCAATTTCTGGCACTTCGTGTTTTTGGGAGCGCTTATCGCCTGTCATAAAGACGTCCCGGTTCCAGGGGAAACAAGGGAATCTTTCAGATCTAAATTGAAAGCACATTTGTTCCGGCTGCCTGTATAGCCCCGGACCGTGTTTTGACAGGACGCCCGTCTGCTCCTAAAAAGCTCCCTTGGACGCTTGGCATCAGGGCTGTTATGCAAGAGCTAATGAGTGTGGCATTGTGGGGCTTTTCTCTGACATGTGCCGGAGGGTGCAGTACACTCCAATGCACGGCTGGGTAAATGCTGGCCGGTCGGCGCAATCCAGCTCCAAACTAACGCCGCTCACCAATAGACAGACTAGATGGATTCAGCTGTAATTGTGTCTTTACCAACGGTTTGGATTAATGTGGAAAGATGATGTTGTAGAGGATACGTCTTGAAGCAGACAACAGTAAAGTGTGCTAATGTTGAAGATTCACTCTGCAATCTTAACCGTACCAAATTTGTTTTTGCCAGTCTTTTCCTTTCTGCCTAATGACGCAGTGGCCAATTTGCTGCTGTCTCTTGTCGCAGCAACTCCCAGTTCGCTCTGCAGAGATGAGGTGGACAAGTGTCATACTAACTAGCTGAGGAAATAAAAAAACCTCTGGAGCGTTCAGCTTTCTGCTCGAAACAAACGGGAAACAAACTACAGCATCGGCACCTTTCAGCAGGAAATGACATGAATTCCAACAATAAACGCATAGCAGCTTCAATAGCACACTAGAAATAATAAACATGTATAAATAAGTCCATTAATTGATTTTCTGAGCTCCAAATTCATGTCATCCCATATTGAAAACTACGAATCATCAGGAACAAGCAACACAAGTCCCTCTCACTATACAACCTAATCCACTACAGACATGCCTTGCAGCCAAAATAAATTGAAGTCTAATAGCCTTTATTTAAAGATTGTTAGAACTACACCATGATTGGCCAATTGGACACTTATAAAACTGAGTGTGCAGAACATATGAAAAGAGGTGTGTTGGGCCAAGCACGATCTAGTGAGATCCGATTGGGCGTTACTGGCAGGTTCTGCTACGTTTTCTGTTTGTAAACACCTACACTGTGAAATAAATAACAGAATTACCCTGCACTCTTTTACAACAACAGTCTTCTTGGAAAAACCCTCAAGGACCTAACATATTCAATTTTTTGGAAACAGAAATGGATTCTTGAGTCCATGAAGAAAGCTGAAGAATGTCACCCCAATTCCATCTTGTTCCACAGGCTTCCGCGGCTGAGCCACTGGCTTCCTTCTCTTGTGGGGAGTAATGACCTGATGCTGCAGTTAGATGCATGTCTGTCTGTCTTCTTGTCTATCTGTGTGCAACGCGCGAGGGTAGCGAGTCCGTGAAAATGTGATGGCAAAACGAAAGGAAAACCAAACTACGACAAACGACCGGTAGGATTCTAGTTCGTTCTCTTCATATAGACAGAAGTGGCAGCACAACAACAACATAATTAGTGATTGGGAGCAGGTGTGTCTATGGGGAGCGCTGCTGCCATCATTCTCCAGACGGCGGTCAGTACACTGGCTAGGTGCAGCGCTGTAGTGAACGGAAGCGCGATGCCCCAGGCAGGGCAGCCAGTACATTGTGATTGAGTCTGTTTCAACTCTCAGAGGTTAGGCTAAATCCACTGTGGGAAATGTGACAAGTTAAACAGGAAACTTATTAGGCTAGTAAATAAATGCTCATACAAGAAGAAGTGTCTTCTTGTTTGTCTATCCTTGATTAGTCGACATTGGTCAAATACAAAAGGAGGGTGGATGTTTCATTCAAACAACATCAGTCATAAGTGATTTAGTCTATTCTGATGCATTGATGTTCTTTATTTATTTATTTAAGAAAGCTTTGAAAAAGACTTCTCCACCTGCCTTGGTTAAATGTCAAAATATATCTTGGTCAAATAGATCTGTAGATGTA
This sequence comes from Esox niger, assembly GCA_016801105.1. NCBI lineage: Eukaryota > Metazoa > Chordata > Actinopteri > Esociformes > Esocidae > Esox > Esox niger. The sequence continues at coordinate 3,077 of JACXGJ010006990.1, read as the reverse complement.
AATATTGTTTCTAATGTTTGTACAGTCATTTGGTGAGAGTCCGCTATCACTCTCTCTGCTTTGACACGTGTCTGGTCCCTTTATGCCCAGTAGACCCCCTGTTATTAGCTTTAGTTTAGCATGCGCACTAAACCCCCACACGGCCTGTATTATAGCACATCTATGTCCGTGCTTCTTTTTGACTGTGCACCATGTCGCTCTCTAATATACACAGTTCAGTGCCTCCGAGTCCTAACTACTGTAGAGCGCAGTGAGCAACAGCCGTATGGCGTCGTCTGGGAGGTCAGTAAGGTGACCACTTCCAGGGCTCTCAGACGTTAAAACTTCCCCAGTAGTTCTGTGGAGCAGGAAGAGGAGGAGAATAATGAGGTGGGCAATGAAAAGTATGAAGAGGTAGTGGAGGACGAGGCAATATAAGCCTCTATCCTTGAGAGGAAGAGTTTTCAAGCGTCAGCAGGTTTGATGGCGACTGGGACTGTTTTAAAGGCCTTTTATATTGGCCGTAAAATATGACTTTGTTTTGGCCCCATTTGTTTTAGAAGCTTTTTCTCTTTTTTGGCATTGCTCCTAACCTGCATCAATTTGTCATGGCAGAGATTAGTCTCTCGATTGAGAGATATATCTTCAGTGGAAAGATTGACAGTTCCTCACAGCCAAAACCTCAACACAGTCTTCTGTATGTTTTATACTTTCTGTCTGCTTTACTTGCTTTGGGGTCACAAGCTGAAGGTGTTTATGAAAGGATTTTGCATATATATAGACATACGTACATACATACATATATGCACACATTCCTGCAGCGTTCTCTACAACATAAATCTAAGATGCCATAAACCTGAAACATGCATACAGGAATACATTGAGGGAACGCACCGACAGAGGTCTTGAATATTTTTCGTCATTTGAAGTAATTGTTGAGGGAAATGTTGATGCAGTAACTTATCGTGATATTGTCTATCATAGCTTGGAAGATATCTTTATACATTAATTTATAAACGTTGATATCCGTCATGTCTTTAAATTAGCAATCAGCTTATTTTACCTTTTTGTCCGATGACTGACAGAAAATGTCTCGGTCTCTCGATCACAACTTAAACCACAGTATCAAATCACAATACTTATAGAAACATGAACATTGTGCGAAACGATCGCAATGCATGGTTAGCTGATTCCTCAATGTACTGATCATGTCGTACTGTTGGGTCCCTGGCAATTTCAAGTGGGCTTATTTCCAAACACCAAGCCCATCTTCGAAGCATGCCATCCCATGCAGATCGCTGCTATCCCAGATGGTCGGCCCTGTTGGGCGATGGCAGCACAGAGAATTCCGGAAGCGCGTTGAAACGTGTTGTCATTTTTTTCATTTTACCGAGCACATTAGATATTTATTTGAAATGTGCTTCTTCGACTGTAATTGAATGGGAATGGATCCTGAGAGGGAAGGGAGTGTTCTGGATCATCCAGGTCCGGTAATGCTCGCCAGGCACGTGGAGGGAACGGCTTCGCAGGGCTGGAGGATTAAGACGGAAGTGACCAGGCACCCACGAGGCCCGAGCCACCTGGCAGTCGGTGGGGCCACGGCGTCCCGCAGTCCAGGCAGCATGAAAAGGGCGAGGCAACTCTGAACCCTTGGCAACTGTGGCGCAGTTCAGGCCAACGTGTCCAGGACGGACGCTGTTAAACACGACGGTGGGTGAAGGAACAGAGCTGTCCCGTGTGTTGCCCTTACGGTGTGACGTCTGTGCTTGTAGACCGGGTGGTTTGAATCCTGAATGCTGATTGGCTGATGGTATATTGCACCAGGTGTGACGTCACTTCTATGACTCTAGTGGCATTGGTAGTCAATTTATGAGAGCAATAAAGCATCTCTGGGCTTTGTGATGAATTGCCAATTTACCACAGCTAAAAACAGCTATTAGCTGAGTCTGTATAGTACACTCCCTCGTCCCTCATCGCTTACTTATAGTATTACTGCTTAGAAAAGCTTAACCAATGGAGAACTCTAACCAAACCCAATACATTTCCTGCTAACTATGGCAACTGTTGTTTGTAGCTGCTAAAATCTTTCCCATTTGAAGTTGGAAGCTGCTCAAATTACGGATGAACAGAGGAAAGTATGGGGGAAAAAACATCAACAGTGGAAATGAAAATGTCTTCGCCTGACTGAGACTAAAAGCTTGATGTGTTCTGGCTTGGTGCACTTGTTTATGCAGTTTGTTTCTACATCGATATCTTTTGGCTGGAGATGGAGCATGGAAAAGTGAGATACACAATGAAGTCATTACATTGCATTTTGGATGTAATCTATTCGTCCAATGACTGTCTCTGCATTTGACTGCCAACATGATATTGCGTAATTGAATGACCAGTATTTACTGAGAGATTTTCGTTACTTAGTTTCCTTAGCAACATAACAATTGTTTTCTACCACTATGGATGTAAAAGTATGAGCAAAATTGTTCCTGAAATGGTGGAGTCAGGGCTATTTCCGATCTCACAATTCTGGCGAGGTATTGATTTTCTTAATTGTTCCAAAAAGACAGAGAATACAGTGAAACTAACAAGCTGTCAATGGAACAAGCTCTCCTTGTATTTTACAGCCCAAGGAATAAAAAACTGATTTCAATTATCTCTCCGTCTCAGCTCTTCTCTGTTTCTCTCTCCCTCTGTTTCCCTGTAATTTTGCCTCGGTTCCAAGAGAATCAAATATTCTGTGGGCAGGTCACACGGGTGTAATTTGTGGTTACAATGCATTCGCTAAGACACACACTGACAGTCAAATTAATTTGGTGGAAGACTGCCCAGATTTGAGCATGGACCATCCATGGCGAGTGCCCAAAGACCTCCAGCTTTTATCATCTCTGATGGCATCATTAGCCCGCTTCTTGTCAGGAAGGCCTGCAGGACAAAGGTGCCATGAAATGGTCCTGGGAGTTACTGCTGTCTCTCAGGCTGTTGTTTAGGCAACTGTACCCATTCATCAGTTCAAATATCAAATGTGTGAGACTGATAACACTGACCTGTGTTCGGCTTAGATTCATATTTATGAATTCAAACTGTCCTAAGTAACATAAGCT
>JACXGJ010006989.1:9151-32270 GCA_016801105.1 Esox niger | reverse complement strand
GGGGGGGGGGGGGGGGGGGGGGCGCAACCGCATGCCCTGCCTGGTTAATCCAACGTTATTCGCAACGTTTTTCTCCAGTTTTTCTGGAGAACCAATTTAAACCCCGGTGACCCTTCGTTTGGGAAACGCTGCAAAGTAGGTGGAGTTGTGTTTTTTTCCCTCCTCAAAAGTTTTATGATGCTGTCTGTTTGCATTGAATGAAGATGGCGACCAGTTCGGAGCGAAGTCCCCCACCCTTCCCCGATTCCGAGGACCAGGAACTAGAGCCAGAAGAAGTTCGAGACCAGGACAGTGATGACGGAGGAGATATTTTTCTTGGCGCCGTGAGTATTTGCTTGTTGCTGATTTCTGACAGTGAACTAATCAAGAAAAACCTCGGCACTCCCTGGCTTGCTATCCAAATAGTTAGCTAGCAACAGTACCAAGCTAACATTGCTATCTAGGGCCTGTTAAAAAACATTGGCACGGAGCTAGCAAGCTATGAAGCTTACTTTAACGTCCGCTTACTAGCTTGTTCGATATGAATAGGTGTGAAGTACCACACGGAACAGTAGTATTCTCAGTCCAAAATGCATAGTGTACGTGTGTTTCGACTTTTACGTTTGAACAGATTACAAACTAGTTGTTGACAAGTGAAAACCATAACCAATAATAAGCTAGCTAACTACCTATATAGCGAGCCATGTATTTCACGTGACATCTCATTTTCATCTGGTGAAGTTGTTCATTTGCATGCGAACTACGATAGCCTGCAAACCTGACGGCTTCTAACAATGTTATGTTCATGGAAATTAACACTAGTAGTTAAGCACTGCTTGACAAGCAGACTACCTATGTGGCAAAATAGCTAAGTGCTAACAGCCATATTATACAGTTGTCGTTTTCTAGACTAAAGTCATCAAAGTAAAATAACTTGCCGGACTCATAGTTAATGTTGGCCAACTAGCTAAATTTGGTTGGTGTTTAGTACATAGGAAACTGATGTCAAGGCTTTCCTACACAGCCTTCATTTATTTACTGTGCAAGAATAGAGAGAAGAAAGGAAATTCTATTACATTTTTACACCCTTGCAGTATCAACTAAACAGCTTGTGTTGATTTTCTATTCCTGTCATTAACAGTTCTTTTTGACAATTCTGAAAAACAAATATTGTATTTAATTTCTAGTGCAAGCTTTCTACTACCCTTAGTTTGCTTAGTCTGTAAACCCAAAAGCTTTGTCAGCTAAAAGAGTCAGTGTGGGTGTAGGAGGGCAAGTTTGAGCATTGGTCACACACTTGGGTGTGCACATGCCCAGTGAACCTCCCGTTGCTGTAAATGTTCAGGAAGGGAGGCTAAAGCTCAGCTTCCAGTCATGTGAGTCTCAGATGTGACTTCATGCTCATAACCAGGATGTTTTTCATAGACCAACATTTCAAATTCAGAGGCCAGATTGAATAGGGCCTAATTCAATCTTTGGTTCCTGTTAGAAACCTTTTTTAGGTTTCATTCCATCCTTAATTTAATCAAAATCAGTTTTGTTAAGAGGTTCTGGTAAACAGTTTTCTGTATAGACCAAACAGTTTTTCTTGGTAAGTTTTCTCTTCGTTGATTGCAGGTAAATATTTATTTTAGCACATAAAGCAACTTTTGTTTCAGTTATCTTCAATTCTTAGTCAAATACTAATGAATTGAGAATTGCTTATTTGCCTAGTTTGAATAATGCTCTCAATCCCCAGGACAATCTGTTGGAGACCAAGATGGCTGCAGAGCCTGCAAGTGACATCCCAACCAAAACACAGAGTGACCGGCCCAGTGACCTTTTCAGTGAACCCCTGATGGAGCCTGCCAGTGTCCCTAAAGCTCAATGGGATTTAATAGAGAAACCAGCCAGTGAAATAACAATTGGATCCACACACAATGTCATTGAGGTAACTAGTGACATTGCCAAAGCACCAGAAGTTGTCACAGAAGCAGCAAGTGACATTGCTGGGAGTAATATAATCGGTAAACCATTAGTTGACACAGATAACAAAACAGGGAATGAGCTGAAAGAAGAATCCCACAGCAAAGCGTCTGATGCTCCAGTTATGGACATCTTTAATGAACCACCAAGCGAGGCCTTCAGTGCACCGGTGATGGATGTCTTTGGCCAACTACCAAGAAACTCTCCTAGTGCTCCGGTGATGGACATCCTGGTTGAACCAGCAAGCAAGAAATCTACTGTTCCAATGGATGACAGTATTAGTAAACCATCTAGTACTTCAGTGGTGGACCTCCTCTGTGAACCATCAAGTGACAATGTAAAGGAGGCCAAACCTGACATCATCGATCCTTTGGCTGACATGATCAATAACGCTCCAGTTCGTGACGCAAAAGCACCGATTGCTGCCGTAACCAAGGAGCCAACGAGGGACCTCTTTGATGACGAGCCTAGCGATCTATTTGCTGAACCGCGACTGAGCAAAACAGCCAAGCATCCGCAAGCTAGCATCTTTGATGAACCTGATGAAGACCTCTTCAGCGAACCACTGGGTGACACTTTGAAGAAGTCTCATAATGACTCCTTCAAAGGAGAGCTTGCCCCAGTGGCCAAAGCTCGCCATGTCCGTGGCCCTCTGAATGACATCCAGAATGAGGAAGGCAGTGATCTTTTCGGTGAGGAGGCAGTGACTGCTGTCCCTAGTGCAGTCAACCGCACTGTACCCATCGACTCAAAGACCAATGGAGTTCACTCTGATGAGGAAGCTGACATATTTGCAGGTAGGCTTCCACAGATAATACGTATAATTTCAAATGTTACACTTAGGTGGGACTTTGTTTGCTGAAGTCTGGAAACAAGCTGTGAAATGGACAAGCGCTGTCCCATTTGTTTGTGCCCCATTGGGGCTGTTAAGGAAACTGCAGTCTCAGCGTTGTTCCTAAGGAAGAGGAAAGCTGGAACACAAGTGCTTTTTGCTGACTCCTTGCTCACATAAGTCAAGCAAATTAATTATATCATCCTGGGTTGAAAGGTGAGCTTTTAATAGATTTCTTCTCTTTGACAATAACTGCCATGAAAGGTTTGTCTCATTGGAACAATCCCGTAGAATATTCTAGCCCCACTGGTTGACTTGTCTGTTCCTTTCAATTGCACTCTCAGGTCAAGAAAAATGCATGCCTTTGTATTTCATGTGAACCGTCAGGCCTGAAGAAGGGTGACTTTGGACACCTTCAAAAGTTGTATTAATTCATTTCCCCCCCATATGAAAAGTAGCTTGTTCCGGTGTTTATCACAAAATGTATCACCAAAACGGTGTTTGATGTCATGGCGGTGCAGAAGCATCTAAAAAAAAAAAATTTCAGAGCAACTATTTGTCTTGGAATTTCTGGCCTTCAATGGCATGTAGAGTAACAAATGATAAGAAGCCAGCATAGCAGTTGTGTCCAATGCACTGTCAGATCAGAAAATATGCAATTTGTTCGCTGTGGTAAACTGTTGTGGGGACTTAACTCGGCAGGTGTTAGAGTACTGTGCCAAGCAAAGTTGATGTTAGTTTGCAAATTAAGTGGCCTGTGGGTAGGAGTTTAAACCGTTGACACCAGCACACAAGGCAACTCTGGTTCAAATCCTGCTTTCCATTGACTTCCCTATCATACAAAAGCTTAAAATACATTAGTGAGACATTTTTTACCTTCTGCTTGCTTTGTTCTTTCCTCTTTTAGAAGCCACAGTGGAGCTTTCTCTGGACAGCCCCCGGAACGACAGAAAAAGGAAAGAGGTGGCCAAGCCCTCTGCGTCTGCTCCCTCTGTTACAGCGAGCGTGTCCAAGCCACAACCCCCGAATATGGAGGAGGTAGTCTGACTGTTTATTCACCTGTGTTCTCTACCTTACATACTGATGTACAATTTAGAGAGCTTTCACTTAAGATACATGATTTTGCATGGTTTCACTTAACAGGGTCTGATTGTGTTTTATTTATTAGCTTCTAAAAAATATTTGAAGGGTAACTGTTAACTGTTAAATGGTTTAATATATTTTTTGTGTACTATATGCAGTTGGAAGAAGAAGAGAGTGCGGACAAATTTGAGCTGAATATCTCAATAACCAACCCAGAAAAAGTTGGTGAGTTTCACCAAGTTATATTTTTTCATTCACATTTAATTGTTTACACCAGATGTCAGCAACTTACAGTACCAATGCCAAGACTAGCATGCAAGGAATTTGTGTTGGCACCCCTAAGGCCATGCTTAAAAAAACATGAAAAAATATCAAATTAATTTTACTTGCTTAGCTTGCAAATTTATTGAAATATTTTTTTATTTTTGCCGGACCCTGTAAGCAGAGCCAGCCAAGAAGAGTGAATGTCTCTTACTGACTGACTGACTGACTGACTACCCCTTGTTGTGGTTAGAGACTCGGACCTGCAACAGACCCCATGTTCGAATATTGTTACAGTCAAAGTTAATGTGTGACAAAATGATCTAATTTTGAGGTGCTATACAGACTTTCAGCAAACGTATAGCGCCATGGTGTAGTGGTTAAAGATTTAGCCACTCAAGTTGGAGACACTGGCTCAAATCCCATGAGGGCATGTATCACTGAATCCAGGCCGGATTAACTAGGCTTGCCTGGTTTTCACCAGTTCAAAACTGGAAACCATGCTTGAAATTGCATTGGTTTTCACTGAAGTGTTTAAGTTCCCACAAAATATTAATCTTGATTCAGATGAGCTGTTATGATGTTGCTGCAGTCTTACAGTCTTAAACTGTGCTTACAGTCTTTTACATTACTGGATGCTGGCAAGCCTTCTTTCATTGTTCTATTAAGATCTGAAGCAAAATGGTATCAGTGTAGAAAATGTATGTTCACCTAATTTATTGTTATTTGGACAATAGAACATTTGTTTTACTACACAGCATGGCTGTTTGGCTTCTCTGTTGTGAAATTGTCTCTAAAGTAATTGAATGTTTGTTACAACTTGCCATTTGCCTGCTTCAGAATAACCTGTGCATTAAAAGCATTATTGTCAGATCTTTGCCTTTGAAATAACATACGAAAACAATGCTTAAAATACCCAAACAGTCTTAGTCTGAGCTGGATTCAGTATCGCATAGGTTGCCTTGTGAGCTTTTACACTATGCATCTGTTGGAGTGGAGCTTTGACGCTTTTCTGTTTAGCCAGCCAGGCAGGCAGTTACACATGTGCATATGAAAATCATAAGAGGCACGCAGATCAGTAGAAATGGTAGGATGAATATGTTGGGACTCCGGCTGCTAATTTCTTATTTATACAATATGACATGAACCCTGCATACGTGTTGTCGTAAGAGTAATCCACAACTTCCTCTTTCTCTTGATTCTAGCTATTTCTCATTTCCTGGTTCCCTCCTTCCATTATGTGTAGTGAGAGTGAATAGCAGAGCCAGCAATAAAACACATCTGTCTAGCACCCCCTTTCCAACTTCCTTTATAACGTCATCATAAACTATTGTCTATTTGAGATGTTTGTGGTAATGACTAAAGTGTGTGTGTTTGTATACTGTTGCTTAGAAGAGTATTCAGACCCACTCTCATTCTCCTCATTTGGTGTCATGAATTCATTTGGAATGTATTACTTTTGTTTGCAGTCAATCTACACATAATACCCCATAATGACAAAGCAGATTTGTTGTGCCGGAAGATGAATCTTCACTCTAGTCTGAGGTCCTGAGAGCTCCCGATTACGTTTCCGACCTTCGTATACATGTCTTTTTGTATTACCATTTATCATATACTCAGTCCTGTCCGGTCTACCAGTCCCTGCTGCTGTGCAGAATCCCATAGCATGATGCTCCCACCACCTTGCTTTTCCAAATGGATGGTTTTAGCCTGGTGATGAGCAGTACCTTGTTTTCACTAAATATCCCTTGGCATTCAGGCCTAAGGGTTTTGTCTCATCAGAGCAGATCATCTTTTTTGACCTGCTCTGAGTCCTTCATGCAGCATGTCATGTGCCTTTTACTCAGGAGTGGCTTCCATCTAGCCCCTCTGTCATAAAGGCCTTATTGATGGAGTGCTGCAGAGAGGGTTTTTCTGTTGGTAGGTTCTCCTGTCTCTGCTGAGATTTTCTGAAGCTCTGTTAGTGTCCATTGGGTTCTTGTTCACTTCCCCGAACAAAGGCCTTCTTGCCCTGTTACTTAGTTTAGCAGGATAGCCAGCTATAGGAAGTCTTGGTGGTTCCAAGCTTCTGTTTCCCACTGATGGAGCCCTCAGTGCTCCTGGGAACTTGCGATGCTTTATTGAAAAGACAAGTATAACCTCCCTATATCTTTGCCTCAACACAATTCTTTGTCAGAGGTCTACAGATATCCTTGGGCTTTATTGCCTGGTTTTAGCAAACAAGCATGTTTGTTTATATAGCACAATTTATACATAGAAAAAATTCAATGTGCTTTACAGTGGAAATAAAAATGCAAAATGCAATGGAATTAAAACTGAGATTGTAACATTTACACAGAGGTTATTCCTCTGATAGCACCAGAACTTGCATTATGATTGGTAAAAGAGAGCAGTATATACATTTAATAATGAAATAAATCAAAAATAAATATAAAATACAGCATAATAATAAAGCATGGAATAAGAAAATGGATCTAATTGAACAAATAAAAAAACATTGGAAGCTATAAAAGTTGTCAGTTAAGTTTAAGTGATCAAAACATAGCAAGCTATAAGGCTCACAGTGTGGTTAAGTTTACAAGCTCAGTCTGACATGCTCTGTGAAGTATGGGACCTTATGTGAAATCTATTTCTAAATCATGTCTAATAACTGAATTTGCCATGTGGGCTCAAATCCAGTTCTAGAAACCTCTAAAGGGAGATTAAATGACACGTGGTGTATCTGAGGTCCGGTGTCATGACATGGTTAAGTACTGTACTTCAGAGATGTCTGTTTTTTAATTTAAAATCCTCTTTAAATGTTATAATTTGTCATTATGGGATATTGTGCGTAGATTGATGGCAAAACAAATACTTTAACACCAAATGTGGATATAGTGAAAAGATCTGAATACTTTCTTGAAAGCACTGTATTGACAATAAACTGTGTGGAATATTTTATGTAATATGATTTTAAATATAGAATAGGAGTAAAATCGGCAGTACAGATTAGTGGGTGCAGAAAAGGGGATGTACTGAACCCGTTTATTATTGTCTTCTATTCCACAGGGGATGGCATGAATGCTTATATGGCCTACAAAGTTTCTACACAGGTAATATTGCTGCACTCAGTCATAAAATTGAAATGCCTTCTTCAGACTTTGTGTTGTCTTTAACCTATACCTGATATATTACAACTCATCTCCTAAACCTTTCAGACCACACTGCCAATGTTTCGCAGTAAGACGTTCACAGTGCGCCGGCGTTTCAGTGACTTCTTAGGCCTCTATGAGAAGCTCCTGGACAAACACGCGCAAAGCGGCTATATTGTGCCCCCGCCTCCCGAGAAGAGCATTATGGGTAAGCTATAGTTCATGCATAATTGTATATTCTTAGATGTTCACTTTGGGCTGCAGATTTTCAGTTAATGGGAACCATGTATTTTCATCTAATACCTAAGCCATAACAGTAATCACAGGACTTAACAATGGGCTCCAGTGTGATATGTAATGTAGTTTGGGCCTTCCATGTAGTAGAGATTGAACTCACTTAGTCATTAAATGGAACACAAAGCCCAACTGCCCAAATTTTACTTTAACCTTTTATCCAACCCTTCCACATTTGAAGCCTATGGAGCATTTATGGCCAACTGCTTTGCTCAAAGACACACCCGCATTCTTTTTCCAGGCTCAGGGCTTCAATCTGCCAACCTTTAGTTCCTGGTCAGATGCTATAGCAGATTGGCAACCTGTCTGCCAGTGATGTGTTCTTTTAATTATCTAATCCTTCTTCCAACAGGCATGACTAAAGTCAAGGTTGGAAAAGAAGACAACTCTTCGGCTGAGTTTGTGGAGAAGAGGAGGGCTGCTCTGGAGAGGTACGCCTTGGGCCTTCCCCCTTGACCTTTATTGTACTTGCAGCAAAGTTATGGGTAGAGGCTAGCAATTCCTGCGTAGGGCCGCAGGATGTAATTCGGACCCTACAAAGTCGAAGATCTGCTGGTCTTCTGAATATGAATTGCACCCAGTCCTAGATCTAATACAGTCCTGGACTGAAGAGGAACAATGGAAAAGGCAGTGGAACTGAACTTGCTTAAAGGTCCAGTTTGACATTTCTATGTTGGCTAGGGACTCACTGAAATGAGCTGGTGGGTTGAAGACACACAGGGGTTAAATGTCTCTGGTGTGACTGTTGGTGTTTTGTTCATTGATAAGGCTCTGTCACCCAACAGATATCTGCAGAGAGTGGTGTGTCACCCATCGCTGCTACAAGACCCTGATGTCCGAGAGTTCTTGGAGAGAGACGATGTAAGTTCAGCATGTCTGTTTTGAATGTTTTTATTTAATACACCTATACAAATAAACAGGAAAGTGAGTCGAAATCGGAGCGATTCCCTAAAACTCAAAATAACTGTTTGTCCTGAACTTGAAATCCTTATTTTCTATTAGCTGCAGCTTCCTGTAGCAAGCGCTAAATAATGCTCCCCCTGATGTGAGACATGACTGACCGTGTGTGTATCTTTGTCAGATGCCCAGGGCTCACAGCACCCAGGCTTTGAGCGGAGCAGGCTTCCTGAAGATGATCAACAGGGCAACTGACGCTGTCAGCAAGATGACCATTAAGATGAATGAGTCGGACGTGGTGAGGCTACCTCCGCTTACCACCCAGGCAGAAACTTTGTATCTCATGTTCACGTCTTTATTTAACCAAATCCCACATTGAGTGTTCCTACTGAGTCCTGCCAAAAACACCAGAACATAACAAAAAATATATATATTTAGTCTGGGTGCTGTGCACTCTATGTATTAAGGGTACATGTTCTTTTAGTTTTTTAGTGTCTTGTTTCTTCGATACATTTCGTAAACAAACGCCCCCTCCAACACATCTCTCGCAATTGATAGGAACTTTGCGGCTCTAATGCTTTGCGGTTGCTCTTGTCTTAATGTGTTGCCAGTGGTTCGAGGACAAACTGCTGGAGGTGGAGGCCGAGGACCAACAACTGAGAAAGCTCCACATCATGGTGGAATCTCTGGTCGGGCACAGGAAAGGTACGCTCCGTTGGGATAGCATCATCTCTTGCATCGTGAAATGAAAACTTACAGATGGACAGACCCTTACTCATTTAAACAATCCATGTCACACATTGTTTTTCTTTGAGTTTTGTAGTATTGTGAATTTCTGTTTTTGTGAGGCTGTGTTGTTACTGCTCATGTGGACCCCAGAAGGAGCAGCTTCTGCTTTGGCAGGGGGATGATCTGGATAAGAGTATCTCCTTATCCTTATTTGTACATTGCAAAATGCACACAACTTGGCCCCTAATGGAAATGTGGATTCTTGTTGTATTTTCCCTGTTGGAACAACCTGCACACGTTTGAGCGATTGCACAGGTGCGTGGGCATGTGCCCATAATGGGCTGTCCTTTTCCCCCAGAGTTGTCGGTGAACACGGCGGGCTTTGCCAAGAGCGTGGCCATGCTGGGCAGCTCTGAGGACAACACGGCCCTGTCCCGAGCCCTGTCCCAGCTGGCCGAGGTGGAGGACAAGATGGAGCAGCTGCACCAGGACCAGGCTGCCAGCGACTCGTTCTGCCTGGCCGAGCTGCTCGCGGACTACATCCGCCTGCTGGGATCTGTCCGGGTACTACGAGAGTCACGGCTAAACGCGAGCTGCTTCTGAACCCGCGAGTTGTTAAATCCCCACGAGCGCCATTCATAGTTCCCTCCATTCCATGCTGCTTTCTGAAATTATGTTTGTGAACAATATTTCTGGGGGGAATTGCGGAGGCGTGGTTGCTCTGCACTACTCCATTTTAAGTGTGAAGCTCTTAATGAATTACCGCAAAGGTGGAAGCCAGGTTTCTAGATGCAGGCTTAGGCAATACATCAAAGTAGCTTTTCAGTTAAGACCTCTACGGGAGATCAGAATGGGATTCGTTAGTCCATGTCAGTCTTTGGTTGCCAACGGTTTCGTCAATGTATTTTTTAGGATGAATTTAGGTCTGTCCCTCCTACCGGAATTTGTCTAATAGAATCCTGCTTTCACACAAAAAAGAAACCTTGTGAGCGCTTCTAAAGCCAATTTTCTTGTTTCTGTCGTCAGGCGTCATTTGACCAGCGGATGAAGATGTGGCAGCGCTGGCAGGATGCTCAGAACATGCTGCAGAAGAAGAGGGAGACTGAGGCCAAGCTGCTGTGGGCTAACAAGCCTGACAAGCTGCAGCAGGCCAAGGATGAGATCACTGAGGTACTGAACTGCGCCCCTGTCTTCCTCTTACTGAATCTTCAGCAACCACCTGTCCACCCCATTAAATGTACTGCTTCAGTAGCGTCTTCTGTTTCTGTTAAATCTTTTTTTGTTTGCATGCCTGAATGAACACAAGCCAAGCTTACTGTCAAGAAGTTATGTCCCTAGTTTCAAGTAGAAATACAGTCTGTCTGAAATGTTAACGCAAAACCGTTTGACTAATGCCAATAAGTGCAGACCATTATACTTTCAAAGACTCTCACCTTTAAGAGTTCCTAACATGTATGCCATTTTTACCAGGCTTTAAACGTGTGGATGGTTCATTTTGACATTTTGTTTTTCAACAAACTAGGATCTTAAGGGAAGTAAATGTGTCTTGATCACATACCAACTCAACAGTGTCTACTTTCCCTTTATTCTATTTATTCTAGTGGGAGGCCAAGGTTACGCAGTACGAGAAAGACTTTGACAGAGTGTCCTCTACCGTCCGCAAGGAAGTTCTCAGGTTCGAGGTACGGCCTATTTTCCTGGGAGTGAGTGCCACTGGGTGACAGATAGGGTGGGGGCATGAAAAGAGATGTTTCAAAGTCAGTGCACTAACTGTGATTTCATCTAACAGAAAGAGAAGGCCAGAGACTTCAAAAAGCAAATCATCAAATACCTGGAGTCTCTGCTGCAGTCACAGCAACAGGTAGAGTTTTGGAACCTGGTCTGTATTCACAATAGGCCATTTCACACTGCATTGTTTTCAGCTCTGGGCTATCAAATACGACACATGACTATTTTACATTCTATGTACAAATGTTACGTTTTCTCTGGCATGTGAATAATGTTAGAGCACATCACTGACAATGTTACGCTACCATGATTCAATTAACACCTTCATGACATCGGTTGATCAAGATGCCCACCCTGTCCGTATCTGCTTGGACAACTTTGTTAAAACTATGCAAGGAAAGAGGAAAATATGAGTCAACCTTTCGACATTCTTTCAACATATTTGCTAGATTTATGTCCAAAGCAAGCTGCAATAACTACTTACCTAAGATTTAGCAGGAAAAGTTTGCAGAGTAAAAGAACCAAAACAGAAATACCTTGTAGCTGTTAGTAACGGCGCTTGTCTAGAGTATATGAAAATTAAGGGCAGGTTTTGCGATTGGACCAATACACGTTCTATTGTTTTGATCTTGACATCATTTCACACTGGCTGTTGTTTGAACACGCCTGATGTGTTTCAGAACATGCCTGTTGACCTTGAATACATGTTTGCCTTATGTATATAATGGCCAGGTTGACACCCATTTAAAATGTTCCCCCTCTAATTTGATTTGACCTATTGTGACAGTAAAATATAGTTGTTTGAAATATTCAAAGAACAATCATTCCAAGCAGGGAAATATCCAGATTAGGACTACCGGCGTAAACATCCAAAGAATGAGATGATATAGGAACAGAAGGATTTGATCCTTTGTCAGAACGTCTGATGGTTGTACCAAAAAGTTGTATGAACGAGCTAACCAGTTCACTTTGGAAAACAACTTATTTACAAATATAGCTGATTCATGGACATATAAAGCTCTTCTTTTGAAATGGAAATTCTTATCTTTTAAATCAGAATCCTTGAATAGCTGGTCTGTAGGGGAAAACGTATTCCTCTGAAACATTATGAAAATGGCGCCTGATTAGTAAAGACTTGCTTTTAATGAGTTTTATCTAGTTTGTAAGGTTTTTGGTGTAAGAAAGCAGTTTTTTGTTTTTGGAACAGGGCAGTGTTTTTAAACTTGTCGTCTTTTTTAGCTAATAAAGTACTGGGAGGCCTTCTTGCCAGAAGCGAAGGCTATTGCGTGATGGAGTCTGCCGGCCAATCGAAAGAGGAGGAAAAGGCTGCCTTTTTTATACACTTTACCTCTCGCCTGTTAACCAAGAACGGAACCAGAGAGTGTGCTGCAAAGGGAAAAATCTGATACAATCAAGTTTTTTATCACCTTAAACCTATAGCGCTTCATTCTAATTGTTGTAATAATAATTGTATATTTTCATTTAACCTTCCACATATATTTTCTTAATAACAAAAAAACGTTAGCTCTTCTGTGATGGGTACAGAGTGTCTGTACCCATTGCGTATGCAACAAATACAAATCTTCATAGGTCACTTGAATGATTCCATTATTTTCCACTTCAGGAGAGACACAATCATTGTTCTCTTGTTTTATATAAGGATGTTGCACTAGGAGAATATTATATATTTTTTTTTACACATCAGCATTTGTTAATCGTTTACAATGGGGGATGCTCTCCGGTCACAAAACTCCAATCATGCAAACTCTGACACTACTAAGCAGATTCCCTGGAGCTTTCAAAGGGGCCTTCTTAAATAAGATGCCCATTTGCAAATGGATAAAGCCTAATGCACATTTACTTGTATAAACCTTCCAAAAAGCTAGATTGAGTTAATTTTACATTGAAGCTACCTTTTGAAATTGACAAGTTGGTTGATGGCGGAAGTCTATTTGGGATTGAGCCAAAGAAATGTTTTGACAGGCGTAGTTTTGTCAGTTGAGTTTGAGCTCCAGAAAGCCAATTTTTGACACGATCGGTTCAACCACTGTGCTGCACGTAGACACCCGCTGATGTAACCACCTCCGACATAATTGTAAATAAACTAGAAGCATAACGGAAAGGTTGGTGAAAGTCTGGAAAGAATGGAAAACGTTGAAGCTGCATTGGTCACCGTTAAAAAAGTATCTTTTGGTCTGGGTATGTGTGGACAACATCTTTATGTGTCTTGCTTACATGTTTTTAAAATGGTGAAATACACCTCTTGATGCGTTTCAGTCACCTAGCTCCACTTAGAAAACATGGAGTTGTTCATTTTAATGGCTCTGTCTATTTAAAAAAGAAAGTTATGGCAGATTGTTTAACTGCGTTGTGGATGGATGGCAAAGGATTTGGAGAAACCCTATGTTCATATGTCAGCCCCTAAAAAATAATTTCAGCATAGTGTTAATTGAAATGAGTTGTTTCCTGTTTTCTTTGTTGAGAGTACACATTGTCACTTTCCCAGACAATAGGTAGTGGTGCCTTCAGATTTGTATACTAGATACATATAAGGTACTCTTGGCCAATCTGGTAGAGTAAAAGCTTCTGGACAATGAGAGAATAGGTGATCATGATTTAGTCACCAAGAGCAGAACCATGTATAGGCTATATACACAGGACTCTGACTTATGGATATGCACAGTAAGAGAGATTTACGTTTTGACTGCTTAAAGCAAATCCAAAATCCAATGGCATACAAACTTGCTTGGCAATTCCTGTCCACTCTATTGTGCAAATATTTGCTTTGTGTGCAGTGATGGTTGAACTGCACAGCAATGCTACTGTCATTTTAAGGGAATCCTTTTGAGTTGGCATTTGTTTTTCTTTCTTTTGGCGAGGTGTGGAACCTAGTGTGGAGACCAGACCTTACATGTAAACAGTAAATTCAGATTGTTAAAAGGAGGCATTTTTAAAGCCAAATTATAGCCTTTTTAAGAGAGCCTTCACTAGAGGTCAGTATAGACATTTCTGTATGAATGTACACATGTATCAGATGTCTCAAGATATCTGAACATTTACTAGTTTGGTAAAATTCATCCCACACTCAAGACTGTTCCTAAAGCTGTTTATGTCAAATAGCATTACCTTGTTCAAATTTAATTGTAGTTGGAGTAACACAAGCAAGAATCAATGTATGGAATTTGGGGGTGTAAACCATAGCTGGGTCATTAAGCACCCTGAGGATTCTACAGATTGATTCAAATGTTTTCTTTTACATGTTTTTGTAAGCCACATGCCAACACACAGCCTATGTGTTACTTTGTACCTTTTTTAAGAGGAACATACAGAGAAGGTATAGATTGATTGGTTATTGTGGAACAATCAAATAAAAGTTATACTTTTATATGTAAGGCAACACATTTTCCACACACTTGCAAAACTGCTGCTCTGAAATGACTGATTATTTGGTTATGATGACATTCCCCTGTTTATTGATCGCTCTTCTAATATCAATGTTGTTATTTTGGATTAGCATGCTTTTTTTTCTTGAACTCACAATAGCAGATGATACTCAATTGGTGCATTTGTAAATCAACGGTCTAGTTTGTAGGTCAGTAATTTCTTTAACTGCCAATGTCTGCCATAAATTCTGGAAAATAAAGTTGTTTTGCAAAGAACCAGTGTCAATAACCAGTTTCTATATGCCCCCTTGTTTGAGAAACATTTTTTTTATTATTCTGGTGTTTGTTTAAAGCATTGGTCTTTGTGTACCATGTGAAACGTTTAGAGGATGTATAAAGCGTTTTTCTCTTGCCCACAGGTGAGCACACCTTACTACCAAACAGAACTGAGGAACCAGTCCTTGGCTTGATGCCCTCAGTTATGTGATTTTTGTATGAAAGAAACGTTCTCTTTTCAGACACTCAAAGACAGTATATTTGTTAAGCGATACAAAACTAGCCAACGTCTAATTAGTTTTTTTGTTAGTTTAACTTGATCATTCATCTGGTAACATCAGATTATTGTTAGGATGAAGCACATAAAGGAACAACCCTGAATGTATTGATTTCTGCAGACCTACAGCTAGTTGACTGTTCAGGTGAACAAATACCTCTCCACAAACAGGACTACTCCAGGGTGCTGAAAGTCTGCATTTTTAAAGCAGAGGAAATAACTTCCCACCAATGATTTGTTTTCAGTAGTGCACTTCACTGTGAATTATTTTATGGGAACCTTTTCTTGTTGATTATTAACTTGTTTTTACAGTCAGGTACTGACTCCGAAGAACAATGCGATTTGAACACCTGAATGGGCTGTACCCATAATTCTCTGCAAGCATGTTCTAGCTGTCAAGGTGTTGTGAATCAACTTGACAGATGTAGTTGGATCTTCATAAATGTACCATTCAGTTTTTTTTACAGTGACACAGGATTTGTTGCTTTGGTTCCACAATTTTGCACTTTAGATTTGACGTACAATGACAACGGGGTTAAATCTGACCGTTACCTTGAAATTAAAGATGAAATGGTTTTCCTCCATATGACATTAACCATTTTGAAATAACTGTGCTTGGCCCAAGTTAATGCACCAAATGTATTGGGACCCAGTCAATCTCTTAACCTAAATCAGAAAGTATTTCTCTCGCTGAAAGACACTGCCGTGCTGGAGAGTAGAGCTGAAACAACAACCTGTGTTGCTACAGAAATACTGACTGCATGTCTATGGGTGACTGAGGAAGGAGAGTTATCTTTAGCTTTGTTTCGTGTACATGACAATGCAGAACAAATAAGACCACATTCAAATTCAGATAACTGATTAAAAGCATAGCTGGCCAGAGGTGAAACTAGCACATGCCAACTAACTTATTGGTTTAACACCTTAAACAGATCATGTTCCTTTAGTGATCTGCAGAAACCTCGAGATGTGATAAGTGATACTTTAAGCATAAAGGTCCAGGAAAGGCTGCACTTTTGTTGTTATCCATTTACTGTTAAACACAGTTTAGCAATCTACTATGGAGGCATCGTAGCTAGAACAACTGGAAATGTCACTGATAATTGTATTTCACAGGGCTTGTTTAGGTTGCAATGGTTACATGTCTACAGGTAGTTTTAACTGCACTTCAATGAAGGGCATGTTGCCTTGTCAGATTATCTAAACAGCAATTGCAAGTAGGTAAAACATTTTAAGGTAAAAAATATACTGTTCTGCTCTTACGATTTCCTAAATGCTTTAGCTTGGCACATTGTTGTACAGGAAGAGTTAAATAGGATGTGAGTGTAATGTAAACTCAGTCCAGGTATAATGGACATTTGGTAGATGTTCATTTTCTCTCCATAGCAATTAAGTTGCTGATTCCATGGGTATGACATGGGTATTTTGAGGGTAAGGGTGGACTAAAACACCTTTTTACATGCATTTCTTTTTGGTGTCAATATCTGATTTACAGTGCCTTTTGAAAGGTTTGAGACCACTTTCTTTACGTTGTTATGCCCTTCATTTACAGAATATATCAGTCTACCCAACATGACGACAAAGCAAGAATTTGTGCCAATTTATTGAAAATGTACATAAGTATGCAGACCCTTTAAACATAACTTTGTAGAAGCCCTTTGGCAACAATCACAGTTTTGAGTATTCTATGAGATTTGCAAACCTGGATTTGAGCAACAACTCCCATTCTTCCTTGAAGATTCTCTTGGACTGTCAGATTCTTTAAGAACTTCTCTTTATTAAGCTTCGTTCATCCTTCTTTCAATTCTTATCAGTCTCCCTGTCCCTGAGAAGCATCCCTATATCAAGAATCTCCCATCATCATGCTTCACCCAACGTCTCCTCACATGCAAATTACACATTATGAATTATTCCTTATAGATGAATACTTCGCTGGCTAAAACCTTCAGTATCTACATTAAAGTAAGCCTGAAATAAAATAGTTTGCGGTTATATTGGGACTGTTTCTGGCATGGAAAAAAAAAATCTTTAGTCTAGCTAACAATTGCTCAATTATTATGATTATTCCTAGGAAGTTAGTAGATAGTAGTAAGCCCATTACTGACTAATAAGCTGTTAAAATAGCCGGTGGCAAATGCCACACAGTTCATAGACGTTATTTGTGGTACAGGTAAACTTAGTAAGAAACATTAATCAATTTATCCGTATCAGTATCATTCACGAATGGCCAGTTAGCTGTTAAAACGGCCAGTGGCAAAAGAGGAATTGTTCAGGGTAGACACATACTGACACCTGTGAAATGTACAGCTCTGTAGTGTAGTGGTTAATGACAGCCTTCTTCGTGGGCGACCTGAGTTTGAATCTTGGGAAGTCAACACTTTTTATTGCAGGCTGGCTGAACTAGGCTTGCCTGGTTTCTTGTTTTCCTCACCTCTCAGGGTCCTTTAAGTGCCATTTGGCAAACACCAGATTACGTTAAATGTTTTTTATTCATGAGTGGCTTCCTACCACATAAGCCAGGTGGGATGCTACAGAGATGGCTGTCCTTTATCAAAATTAGGAAATTCATTAGCTCATACAAAGTGTGACATGACTATGAAAATGATAGATTCTGGACAACCATCCACAGCCTTTAGTTTTTCAAAATGTATAATAATAAAAAAAATCTAAAGCTCCTGCAAAAAGTGTGACATGACTAAATGACATACAGTGAATATAAAAAGTCTACACACCCCTATTAACATGCCAGAATGTTATTGCATTATTGGGATGTTATTAGTGAGAAAACAGGAGCCAAGAAACACTGTAGCCTCCACCCTTCTGCCGATTGCCACGGAAGGAGCCAAGAAACACCATAGGATTCTAGTCCTGCGATTCCAAATACCTTACTTAGATTTTTTTAAAATGTATTTACTGTGGATATAAAAAGTCTACACACAGCTGTTAAAATGCCAGGTTTTTGGAAAAGACTGAGACAAAGATAAATCATGTCCAAATGTTTATTAAGGGAATAATGTGTTCTCTTAAATGTTTGGGCAGAGTATATATCTATGTATAAACATAATGATATATACGCCCATCCTGTGTATTTTTGCATTTGTCTTTATAGTGAAAACCTTGAAGACCTCTGGAATATATATGATGGGGATGTACAGTATTTCTCATCAAATTACGTTAGTGTTAGGCAACTTTTATTACATTTGTGGGAAATTTATTTTGTTTGTGGGATTATTACATTAAAATTAAAAATAGTATATTACGTTTGCGGTTCATTACATTTGTGGGAATTATTACATTTGTGGATCTAACAGATGCTCCTTCCGTGGCTATGGGCAGAAGGGTGGAGGCTATGGTGTTTCTTGGCTCCTGTGGCTATGGACAGAAGGGTGGAGGCTTGGCTCATAGGTCAACAGTACACACTTTCTCTCTTTGGTTTGGATGAAGGTTCCAGTGGCTGACTTTCCGTTAGAGCCCAGCGCTGTTTCTATTTCTATGGGTGTCTAGGCAGCCTCGTAGATTTCCTTGGCCAGGCCTCGTTTTGTCCAAACTAGTTAGGGTTCTATCTATCTATCCTCTCCCTCTTGTCCTTAGAATTCTTGTTTTGATAGTGTTTCAGAACCACTGCCCTAGATGATGTAAATGTTTTTTTACATTTTGAAGAATCTTCATTTGTC
Organism: Esox niger; assembly: GCA_016801105.1. Classification (NCBI taxonomy): domain Eukaryota; kingdom Metazoa; phylum Chordata; class Actinopteri; order Esociformes; family Esocidae; genus Esox; species Esox niger. The sequence goes on along the minus strand of JACXGJ010006989.1, from coordinate 13,761 downwards.
AGCCTAATTCTATTACAAAGTCATTGCACTTCTATATGGAGATTTCTACTGTTACATATTAACAGACGGTATAGAGTAAATGTATTTCTATAGTTTTTTTCATCGTGAAATGTTTTACAACTTCATAATATTTCCCATTGAATAGACACTTTTCTAAGAGCTATTGATTTTCAAAAGAATTTGAAATTTGCCTGACATTAAAGCTATGGACTGTATTACTTCTGATTCCAACTGAGAAAATATAAATGTTACTGACAAAGCACACTCTTTGCAGGAATTTAAAGGAACATTTTTTTTAAATCAGACCATCCCGTTCAATTTATATGTGGATATTTCTATCCCGTTTAAAATGGAACAAGCGGGAACAAGAAAGGGTATGTAATTCCATGTATTTATTTCCACTTCAATTTTTTTATTTTTTTTTTACAATTTATTAAAAACTGCAATATCATAATTGGAGTACATTGGTGTTTTTCACACCTGCTCCTACTAAATCAACAACAGCATAAGTGTCTTGCCGGGAGCCATTGCGATAAAACAAAAATATTTGCCACAGCTCATTCTGAAGAGACATGTTGTTACATTCCCTCTGGAGTGAACACTCCTCCAGGTGGTATGCCAAGCAGACCAGGTCCTGGCATATAGTTGATCACACAAATAAGTGAGTAGTGCACATGTAGTACACAAGTCAACAGAGGGGCAGGAAAAGGGAAAAGCTTGAGGGTTGAATGGATTTCCACCAGACCCAGAACAACCTCAGGTAAGCAGCCATATCCCACACAGGAGCAGCGTTCCAAAAACACAGAGCTCCAACACAGTTGCCCAAAGTAGGTCTAGGCGCAAAGCTGTTTGAAAACAGATAAAAACACATAGATTTCAAGGCACCAAAAAACTCCAGGCAGCTGGACGCCTGTGAGCGCAGTTGTGGTAGAAGGCCAGATAGTGCATTCCTTTAACCACAAGGATTTCAGTCAAGACTTCATGGTCAAACGAGCAGAGTGATAAGAACCAAAATGGCATTAAATGTGCTTCAGAAGACAAATATTGCTCCATCGACTGTCCTGAATCTGCTAGGAGGGGCCTTAATCACAACCTGGATATTACACAATTGAGAAGGAAAACTTCCAAATGAAAAAATAACAGAGCAATATATGCACAATGTGACCTACCCGGTTTGACATGTGTCAATATTGTTCTGGTGACGGGTCCTATCATAGCATGCTGATGAAACAGAGACAGAAAAAGGCTGAGATACAGTGCTAGGAGCTTCCAATAATTCAGGCTGTGCTCTCAGCTACACTGAACTCTTTCCCAGATCAGGTACATAAAAACAGCGCTCTCCGATTGTACATAAAGTCTACAGATGTTGACGTTTTTTGCGCGTGGAGACGACAGAGCGGTTCTTTAGTAGCCACAGCTGATCCAGCAGAGATGTAACTGGAAAGTCCCCTCAAATTCACATCAAACCCCAAGAAGTGAATGTACAGCTGTTCTGCAGCAATGTAAGAAAATTAAACCTTGAAAGATGATGCTAACAATTCCTACAGTTGTCCCAACATTTGTTGATTACTTACAAACCCTATCTGTAAAAAATCTGCGTTGTAACAGACTGTTACGACACCCTCTTTAGCATTATTTGGACAGCATTGTACTGCAGGAAACAGTATATTACTATCATAATGGCGGGTAAAAGGCAATTAACAAAGTAAGTCAGACAGATCATTATATCCCTTAAAAGTGTAGGTCTTCAGAGAGATTGCAAAGACAGACAACGTGTCAGTAGCCTGCAGTTACTCACACCAACGATTCTATTATAGATTTTTTTGTCTCCAATTGTTTATATGCGTCTCTTTCCTCTTGGCTTTTTAATTTCAGAGTACATAACAGATACTAAACAGTGTGAATTTCAATATTAACTGGAAAAGCAGGTGTTCTAAAACTTTTGACCGGTAGTATTATGTTGACAAACTGCCACATGACGAGCGAGATTTACACGATCAAAAATCGGAGCTAGGGTAAGTCTAAACGAAACACAGACCCTACTTGAATCAATTCTAAGATTCTGGAATGAATGGTGAAATGCGAAAAGAACCAGTATCACATTTTGCCCTAGGTTTTATGGGGATTAAGGCGCGTCGACAATCAGTCAAGCAGAGAGAAAACGAATATCCACGGAATATCAACTACAAAACTCCCTTCTCGCTTGTTTCTCCCCTGAGAAGCCAGCTGTATGGCGCTGAACAACGCCTGGCTCCTCATAGTTGCTTATGTGTGCATTATATTCTTGCTTGGATTTAGTGAACGCAAGTCAGCAGAGAAATACTGCCGTCATGAATTTGGAAGTCACAGGATGTCATATCACCATGTGATTCTCATTAATCATTTTCCGTGAAAATAAAATAAGTCTATGGAATCTTACGTAAACATGCCAATTCATGTTTGGTCAGGTAACGTGAACTCAGAACATTCCTCACATTGAGAAGTGAAAGTAATTTTAACGGTGTGGGTGAGTAATTATCTTTCAACAAATGCAGAATAGCCCTACCTTAGCAAAAGGGCATTGGTGCAGAGTTATCTGTCAATTATTACACATCCTTTACACACACACACCAGCTAAAATAATAAAAATCAAATGTAATAAATGTAATGTAATATATTAAACATAAAAAAGCTATAGGATATGGTTAATTTAATAAATAGATCCGTTGTATATGTGCGTTGCGCTCAAATAGCATGCGCGTGAGATGCACAGGTTCTCCAATTATGGGAGGAGCATTCGAGGCAATGTTGACAATAGGAGCCATGCAGTCTCAAATGTTACCCTAAATGTACTTTTTCGGAGTATATATTGTCACCGGGACTTGTCACGGGCATATTCCCTCTTGAGTGAATCTCCCCAAAAGTTTAAAAGGTTCTGTAACAAAGACGTCAAAGAAAAAGTGCTGCATTTAGGTAGATATTTGTACAGTTTCGCTCTCAGTCTAATGCTGATTCAATTATCTCCAATGATTGAGGTATCGATCCCGTCACTGGAGAAAGATGTTGACGAGTCAGGAAAGTTGAGAAAGGTAAGTCGAACAATGTGTACATAACAATGTTTGGTCCCGTTTTTACTTAGAAAAAATGTTGATTTATTGTGGTACTGTAAGGTTCGATGGTATTGTTTTACTGTAACTTGTCATTCAAATGTCTTCAACAAATGAAGGCTACTGTATATTAGAGTTTTTTTGTACCTCTTGAAAATGTGCGCTCGAATTACCGTGTATTCCACCGCAGCCTACAGATTTGACAACCTTCACGTAGCCGCGTAATTGTCTGCAATTATATAGGCTACATCTTGCCATCACGTGGAGAGAAATTCGTTTTTATAAACTAATTTTCTGCATTTCTATGTATGACTGACTAATATACAGCAAAATCAATGGCCTAAAACATGTTAGTTGACATGGGCAAGCTATATGGGTTGGATATTTCTGATAAGTTATAATTGTCTGTCTGAAAATTAACATGACCAGTAAAAGTAATGCAGTATCCTTTTTTAAAATTGCATACTACTATTACAACTATCAAAGGTAAGTTGAAAGTGCCTCCCAGGTGGCGGAGCGGTCCAAGGTGCTCTTTTTTTTGGCACCTAGTTGACCTCCACGGCTTAAGTCTGAACCTATGCTGCCTAAGTCTGAACCTATGCTGCAGGCTGACTAGTGGTCGACAACCCCATGGGCAATGCGAGCATTGTTCCAGGAAGGTGGAGGCAAACCAACACAGTGCTGAACCACTGAGTTTGCGGCCCATAGTGTTAGACAGTTACCACAAACAGTCATTTTCCCTTAACTGCAGGAATTAATGTAATGGAGGTTGCCAGAGGAAAACATGTTGTTGACCCTACTCTTCTTGCACCTACAGAGCAGTGCGGACTTCAGTGCACTCAAACAGACGTCTTTCAACCAAAAATAGTACTTGTAGTCATATTAATAGGCTTTTTATATTGTAAGCGTATTTTATAGGAACTGTAACTGTATACATTTCCTCATTGGTGACCCCAGCGAGAATCATATCCATGACCTATTAACTCCGCTCTATCAACTCTGCTCCCTGCCTAGCAACCCTGTTCTACTGCCAGAGTCAATGGAAAGAATGATTATCATATTAGTATTCGTTTATATGACACCAACTTGTTTCTCCTCTGGGAAGAGAATATTCTAGTACGTTCAGGGACCTTTTACATTTTTTTTATAGCATGTAAATTAGTGTTTATTGGGCCAATTATTGAGATTGGGATTAAAAATAGACATGTTTTAGCATTTATCAAAATGGGAGACAAAATGGTATCACATTACAAATCCCATGGCAGCTGTGGTCTTTACAGAATACCTGTGTTGCTTTTCTGGATGAGCAATAAAAGTCTGACGGAAGTCACCTTTTGACTGAGTGCTTCGTGAAGTCACTATTGACCGAGTGCTTCGTGAAGTCACTATTGACCGAGTGCTTCGTGAAGTCACTATTGACCGAGTGCTTCGTGAAGTCACTATTGACCGAGTGCTTCGTGAAGTCACTATTGACCGAGTGCTTCGTGAAGTCACTATTGACCGAGTGCTTCGTGAAGTCACTAT
>JACXGJ010006988.1:0-32190 GCA_016801105.1 Esox niger | reverse complement strand
ACATGCCTAATTTTGTTCGAACAATTATTGCACACTTCCTGTAAATGGTATAAACTTCGTTTCACTTCTCAAATATCACTGTGTTTGTCTCCTATATGATATATTTAACTGATTTTTTTCATCCTAAGGACCAACGATTTATGAAGGAAAATCATGGAAATTAACAAGGTTGCCCAAACTTTTGCAGACCACTGTAAGTCCTGCAGGAAGTTCCAAACCATGTTAACTCATTTATTTTTTTGAAAAAACAGCTCACTTTAGATACTGCAAGTTTATGTGGAATTATGTTAGACTGCTTTCAACTGCTATACCCCCAATCATGGAATGTCTCGCACCATGAGTTTAAGTTAGAAGCCACAGGCAGTTCAAATGTCTGATAAATGAGAGTTTTACCATCAACTGAAATTGCCATCAACTGAAAGTGTGTGTGTGTGTGTGTGTGTGTGTGTATGTTTAATGTCTGTATATTTTGTATGTTTTTACTGCTGTTATATAGGGCAAACATGAAAAAATATAGGTCTCTGTTTGATTCCCTGTATAAATTAAGGTAAAATAAAAACTAAAATATTGAACTCAACGGAGCTTCTGACTAATCACAAACAATTAATACACATTAACCCTGGAGTCATGAAAATCTCTCACACTCTAATGTAACTGTCTTCACTAAACATTTGTAAATGTCAACATTTTAAAAAGACCCAAATAAACCATATAACGCATTTCTGTTATTCATTTTGTGGGACTGTAAACCCTCACACCATTTTCCACAGACTATCAGCTACAAATATTCACTATATGTCAAACTTCAGCTTTTTCAGCCTGTGCATTTACACAAATGTGATGATATGTGGACATGCTATATTAATGTATATATACATATATATATAAGAGCGCGTATTTTGGATTGGACTTCCTGGTTGAGTGAGCAGCGTGACGAGAAACCAAAATGGCATTGGTAAACAAACAATAAAAGAAGGAAAAAGCACGAAAATATAAATATATAGAAAATGTAACAGAATCTAATGCTGGTCCATGTAGATATGCATCGTCATAAAATAGAAAAGTAGATAAAATAAAAAATAAAATATTAATCTTCAAAGACATAATGTACTTCTTGGAATATTTAATATCATTTAATGGTTTATAAGATTACAATGTGCTAGAAAATGCTATAATGCTATGTGTTAGAAATTGAGTTTGGGGATCATTTGTATACCTGTTTTAGGAAGGGTAATCCCATGTAAAACGCTCCACTGTGTATCTTCTGCTTTTTTTCAAATATGGCTGCTGTAAAAATGCAGTTAGATAACACTGGACTCTTCTTTGTATTATTACTGTCTTTGCTTAAAGGGACACTGTAGAATCCTGCTTCTAATGTTTACAAGACTTTATTCAAACAATATCATGACTTCTCTCCTCCTACTCTTCCCTTACTGAACAATACTGGAATAGTATTAACTATTCCTGGGTGATTTAGGATGGGGGGATAACACTGTAAATGCCAAATGTCGAGTATTAGGTTTCTGCATGAGTGTTATTTTTCTAACTTTAAAAGATCAAACACAACAGACTCGAAATAAAGCCTGACCATTATTTCTCTTCTGAAATTACAAAGCTGTGCTACCATCTAATTACTGTACAAAATTACAAGCTGAATTCAGTTCAAGCTAAAAAAAATGAAGAAATAATGTGTTTGTGTGTGTAAACACATTTTAATCCATGAATGATAACCAAAACTTTAAAAATGTTTTGTTGTCCCAATTTTGAAATGGCAATTAATGGCTTATTGTTAGGATTAGGGTAAAATGTAATAGTGTTCTTGATATAAATATACACAGCTCCGGAAAAAATTAAGAGACTTAAGAGACCACTGCACCTTATTTTGTTGAAAAGGAATGAAAAAGGTGCAGTGGTCTCTTAATTTTATCCAGAGCTGTATATAGTTTGGAAAAGGTTACAGCGACTTCAGCTAGTAGGTTTGTTTTAGGTTAAAATGTACAATTGCTGTTAGAATTACATTTAGGGTTAAAATGAAGGGTTGATTGGTGGATTTAGGGTTAGATTTAGATTGAGGTTAGGTCTTTAGTGTTGGGCTTAAGGATGGGTTAAGTGATGGGAAAATGGCTTTGAATCATTATAATTGCCTGTGTGCTTGTTGGAGCTGTCTTGCAGTGCTTCTTTACACAAACAGAATGCAGTGTTTAGTATGTTCCACTTTGACAAACCCACAGGCTGACGCATACATGCACACACACACACACACACACACACACACACACGCATGCACGAACATACGCACGCACACACACACTCACGCAATAAATGTATAAACACATATACTGAATACACACAGTAACCCTAAGGCAGAATGGCAGCTAATGGAGTGTGACCTGTTGACCTTTGCCCATAAACTTCCCCATGAAGCTTGGACAAACACACAAACACACTAAGAGACCCCATCACACACAAACATATAGATGTTTAAGAGGGGCTTGATAAGATTCGGGTCAGGGGGTTTGTCTTATCCTGTACAGCACTTGGTGAACCTTGCAGCAACACATTTTTCTGCTTTCATAAATCCTGACTTACCTGTTTGACGTTTCTTTTTTCTTCTTTTAATGCTCAGTTGAGTAAGTGGTTCTGTGTGATTTATTCCACCTTTAAAACAACTTCACCTACAAAACAACAAACTCCAACCCTGTGGTGAAAGGGTCCAAATAAATATAACCTACATTCACACATAGAAAGACTGTGGTTACTTATTTTAATGAAATGCATGCACACAAACACAGACACACACAGACACACACAGACACACACAGACACAGGCACTTGCACTCTGAAGTAAATAGAAAAGCAGTCTATTGCACAGTGAGTTAGAAAGCATGATGTCAATGCGTCCAGTATAACCATGCATTGGAGGTGTCCAGGGAGTCACCACCTTCCACTGCTTTAAGTGACCTGGATGTACTTCGCTCTACATTATTTGATGATCTCCTGTATTCAGAGATTGCAATGCCCATGATGCGCGCTACTAAATCGATGGTATAGAGGGGGGACTCTGAAATGTTGTGACCAACAAAAAGACCTCTGAATTTCATGGACACCAATCATGTACTATAAATGGCATACAGGGCAAGGGTAAACCCCACCCTCTTAGTGAGAAAGGACACTGACACATCTGACAGATCTGGTTCAACCAGATCTGGTTCAGATGACAAGCCTTTTGAATTGCCTCCAAGTCAATCTCACTCAAGTCCTTGTCTTCCCTGTGTGTGAAATCACACTTATGAAACATTATTTGCATTTTTGGCACAAGGTCAAAGTCAGTACCTTTTATCTTGATTTTGATATATTAGCTATTAGTACAGGTATACAGTTGTGCTCAAAATTTGCATACCCTTGAAGAATGAATAATATATGTACCATTTGTTAAGAAAACATGATTGTTTTATTTCTTATGGGATTCACATCCAACTATAGGTCTAAACAGAATGGCACAATCATAAAACAAAACATGGCAACAAAGAAAAAAATGAACTGACCCCTATTCAAAAGTCTGCATACCCTTAAATCTTAATACTGTCTATTGCACCCTTTAGCATCAATGACAACATGCAGTCTTTTGTTATAGTTGCCCCAAATTCTTGCAGGTGTTATTGCTGCCCATTTGTCTTGGCAAAATGCCTCCAGGTCATGTAAAGTCTTTGAGCGTCTTGCGTGAACCGCACATTTGAGATCTCCCCGAGTGGCTCAATGATATTAAGGTCAGGAGACTGTGAGGGCCGCTCCAGAACCTTCACCTTTTTCTGCTGTAACCACTGGACGGTCAGTTTGACCTTTTGCTTAGGGTCATTGTCATGAAGGAAAGTCCAAGAACGTCCCATACGCAGCTTTCATGCAAAAGAATGCAAATTGCCTGCCAGTAATTTCTGATAACATGCTGCATTCATCTTGCCATCGATTTTCACAAGATTCCCTGTGCCTTTAGAGTTCACACACATCTAAAACATCAGTGAGCCACCACCATGCTTCACTGTGGGGATGGTATTCTGTTCACTATAGGCCTTGTTGACCCCTCTCCAAACATAGTGCTTATGGTTGTGACATTAAAGCTGTTTTGGTCTTATCACTCCAAATTACAGTGTGCCAGAAGCTTTGAGGCATGTCAAGGTCTTGTAATCAGGCTTTTTTGGTGGCATTGGCAAGGTAAAGGCTTTCTGGCGACTCGACCATGCAGCTAGTTTTTTCTTTGTATCCCGAACAATTCTTCTGGCAGTTTGGGCTAAAATCTTTTTTGGTCTACCTGATCTTGGCTTGTTATCAAGAGATCCCTGAATTGTCCACCTCTTAATAGTGATTGAACATTACTGATTGGCATTTGCAAGGCTTTGGATATCTTTTTATGTCTTTTTCCTTTAAATCGTTTCATTATCTTGTTACACATGTCTTTTGACTGTACTTTTCTGCTCCCCATGGCTCAGTATCTAGCCTGCTCAGTGCATCTATTATCATTATGATATAAAAAGGAGCCAAACAACTATATGATAATGAATGGCTTCATATGATCACTATCTTTAAATAAAATATTTTATTTTTCAAAATCAATGCCAATATTTCAAAATTTCTGCCAGGGTATGTAAACTTTTGAGCACAACTGTGCATACAATGCCATGTATCCAGTATCTCCTGGCAGTCTCTTCCATACTTTCTTCACAGTCAGACTTTCAATATGTCATCTTTGTTCATTGCTCCTACAACTTTAATATAAACCCATTTTCAAAAAAGTTGGGACTCGGCGTAAAATATAAATAAAAACAGAATGCAATGATGTGTAAATCACATAAATCCTATATTTAATAGGAAATAGAACAAAGACAACATATCAAATGTTGAAACTGAGAAATGTTATTGTTCCTTGATAAACATAAGCCTTAGAATTTGATGCCTGCAACATGTTTAGAAAAAGCTGGGACAGAGGCAACAAAAGGATGGAAAATGTGTGCAAGTGCTAAAAAAACTAAATGGAACATCTCACAAATTCTTAGGTTAATTGACCACAAGTCAATATTATGATTTGGTATAAAAATAGCATCCCAGAGAGAATGAATCTTCTAGAAGATGGGGAGGGGTTCACCACTCTGTGAATGAGAATAACATTTGATGAAAAAAAAAAAATATCTACTTAAAATGGCAGAATTTGTTGATCTCATCATTTACGGTACATAATATCATTAAAAGATTCCGAGAATCTGGAGAAGTATATGCAAGGGACAAGTGTCAGGCTGGCGGTAAGGGGAATCCAAACAAAAATCCCAAAAGTGAGATGGAGGCAGATGCAGGGGTTCAAGGGAGGACTTTAATGTAAACTAAAAGTAAAACAAAACCGAGTGCCTGCACTACAAAAAACAACAAAAACTTAAACCAGGCGAGCAGGAGCAGGAGCAGGAGCAGGAGCAGGAGCAGGAGCAGGAGCAGGAGCAGGAGCAGGAGCAGGAGCAGGAGCAGGAGCAGGAGCAGGAGCAGGAGCAGGAGCAGGAGCAGGAGCAGGAGCAGGAGCAGGAGCAGGAGCAGACATCTAACATGGACAAACACGACAAGACAATGATCCGACAAACACAGGGAGAAACTGACTGAACTAAATACACAGACTAACGAGCAGAACAGAAACAGGTGGGGGCAAAACACAGGTGAACTAAATACACTCATCAACAGAAACAAGGACTAGACAGATCACTAACATACAGAAAAGACAGACCGGAACGGCCCCAGCTGGCCGGGACCGTGACAACAAGGCTCTAAACCAATATTGAATGGCCGCAATCTTCAGGTACTGCTTTAAAAACAGACACGATTCAGTTGTGGAAATCCCTGCAAGGGATTCTGGAACACATCTGTAACCCATTGTCGAACACAATATGTCGCAGCATCCACCATGCAAAGAAGAAAACATATATAAACAAGAATCAGAACCGCCGCCGCTAACTCTTCTCGTTTAAGATGGACTTAGGCAAAGTGGAAAACTGTCCTGCGGTCTGACAAATAAAAATTTTGAATCATAAAAGGGTCCTCTGGACTAAAGTGGAAGGGGACCATCTGGCTTGTTATCAGCGCAGCGTTACAAAGCCAGCAGACCACTGCACCAGAAAGAGTTAAAAATTAAGAGACCACTGCACCAGAAATAGGTGCAGTGGTCTCTTATTTTTTCCGGAGACAGGTTTTATGCTGCCATCCAGATGTTTTCTTTTTCAGGGAAGGTCTTGCTTATTTCAGCAATACAATTCCAAACCATGTACTGAACATGACACTACAGCATGGCTCCATAGTAAAATAGGCCTATACTGGCCTGTCTGCAATCCAGACCTGCCACTCATTGAAAACATTTGGCACATTATAAATTGAAACATTTGACAAGACCCCAAAATGTTGAGCAAATACAATTCTACTGTATTTTTCCCAAAACAATCAGATGTGTCTATTTCAACATTTCATATGTTTTCTTTGTACTATTTTCTATTAAATATAGATACAAGTGATTTGCACGCAATCGCATTAAGTTTTTATTTGCATTTTACACAGCGTCCCAACATTTTCAGAAACAAGGTTGTAGTTGGTCCACAGTTAATACTGAACTGAACAGCACCTGTGTTTAATCTTACTGATGTAACATTCATATGAGTCAGGAGAGTCTAGAGAGACTCATCCTACATGAGAATGGTAACCTTCTGCCTGTGTCACATCTCTCTGGTTTAGCCCAGAGTTGCACATCTTTACATGTCAGACAGACAGGCTGGTGCCAAGGGGCCATTATCCAATCTGGGAGCAGCCATATAACCATTCTGACTGTCATATAGTTGGGTAATTTTTCTTCTTCAGTGCATTTTGGAACTCAGAATGTTTATTGTGTAATATATCATCTATATTACATTTATTCAATATTATCTAAACCAACATATGGAATTCTTATCTATATAACACTCAGATAAAAATCTGCTTCTGATTAAATAAAGATTTCATGGTGATTAGTAAAAAAAAATATTGTACTAGGAAACATATTAGGAAACGTATGTATAATTCTGTCAATTAATATCTATTGGCAGTTTCTGATGGGGACCAGTTATGTAGTGATGTCCCATTCTTTAAGGTTGTTTTAGCTTTCCCTGCTGCTAGTAGTTCTGTTTTATAGGGCTTAGAGGAGAATGCTTCAGACCTCAGAGGACATATGCAAATATGTTGCAAAAGAAAACATGGTTCCATCAAAAGTGAATTAAAATGCACATAAAAATACTGAACATTTTATTTTGAATGGATACAGAATAAAAAATAAATAAAAATCTCCATAAAACACAAACATATGACGTGCTTTGAGGTCCTCTGAAATAATTGGAATTAGTTTGAGATCTTCCCCTAAGGTGATCCAGCCAGTGAGATGTCATAATCAAGGCCATACTAATTATAATTGTAGTCCAAACTCATTTAAAATACATCTTCCAAACTATGAAAATGAAAGCAGTACATTTGTTTTCAGGTCTTTCTTCAGAACACAAGTTGTTTCTGGTATGAAAGCTTAATAAAGGTTTTCAGCATTTTGACATTTCTTAAGCTATTCTATCTCATTAGTCTCATTATAATTGGTTGGTAGTAAAGCTAAGATGCACCTGTTTCCTAAACTTTACCTTGCTCTGCTAGAGGATACAAACCACACTCGGCTTAGATAAGATTATATGTTATTGTATGTCAAGTTCCCAGCTCATCTTCACAATTCCAACAGCTCTTTTAATGGATATCTCTTCCCTCTCTCCCTCTATCAGAACAGGAAGCAGACCTCCCCGGAGCGCACAGTGGGAACAAGAGCTCCACCTCCCTCAACTATCCTGGTTTCCTTCCCTCGGGTTGCGTCAATTGGAAGTATTTTAAGAGTAGTGTGTGAGAGAAAGAGGGCTACTAATGTACAAGGTAATTTGTAGGAGCATGGCAGCGTATTGTTTACACACTCTGAGAGAAAACAGGTCCTCAAGCTAGAGTGGTCATGTTTTCCTAGTCCAGCAATTGTCCTGTTACCCTGGGCAACCAAGTAACACTGTTTCCCAACAGAAGGAGGTCAGTAGACTCAGTGCAGATAGATAGGGATAGGACAGGATTCTCATGGTCGTGCTAACCGGCACCTACCACACAGCTCATTACACGAGGCACTCCCATCCTGCTGTTTCTGGTCATTGTGTTCCGATACTCCTCCTGTGACTTCATGCTCCATATGTAATACGGCCCGACAATATAACCTCCTCCTCCGGTGTAGTAGTATACAAGAATATTAATAAATAATGAATCAAATCACGTGTAGAGCAGTTATATTCTTTGGCAGAGAGGGTGTTAATTTATTTGCTGGTGATTCACAGGGAACAGCAAGAAAAAAATATAAAGGGGGAAAGCGAGGGGAGAATGGAAGTTAGGAAGGAAGGGGAGACTAATCACTGGGGTGAAACCAGGAGAACAGCCTCCTACGCCGACCACAGATGTCTGACTCATAAGTTGGCTTCCTGGCACACATAGGGCACGGGATCACTGGCCAGCCCAGGTCCCTCTTTGAAACCGGCCTGCTGTAATGTCACTAGGAAACCGCAGCAAGGTCAACATGGCGAGGGCAGGTCATTGTCTTTGTAATCCAGTTTGACTTTGAAAAACACTGTGTCAGAACACACAGTGGCCATGAATGTGCGAATTGTTGTAATGTCACGTTACCTGCCGCCAAAAATGATTGTCCTTTGTTCTGCCTTTATTTTATGTTCATGCTGAGGTTGTAAATGGATTTAAGATTTGGTGTGGATGGTTGGAACTATGCTGTACTGGAAATGAAAGTATTTAATTACTCAGATTGGGGAATTGCATTGCCTCGGCATCAGAGACATTGTGTGCCGGCTTTATGTTGAAGCTTCTTCCGTTTCTACAGTTTGTTATACGTATAATACATAAAACAGGACTGGCTAAACACGGTCAACTCTGTGTAGGTGTCATACTGGTTCAAGAGCACGTCTTGTAAATTGAGCAATGTATCAACACCTAAATAAACCTATTGGATCTTGAGTAAACTAAATTTGTCTGCTGTATTATGAATGGGACACTTAACATTTTATATGAATTCGAAGAAGAAAAAGCACTATCAGTCATCCACAATCAAGTTAGTTGTCACTCTTATTCTACTCACACACTGTGTCTCAAGTCAGTCATTTTTCCCTCATATGGTGGTTTCTGGCTGGACCCCTGCTCAGGCAGGGGATAATGGGGATCATTATACAGTACTGATGCTAATGGTTTGACCCAGCATGCTTTAACACAGACCACAAAGGCTGCGCCCCTGGAGGGTCCTATTCACGTTGTCCTGAATGTGCTTCCACGTCGCAGTGTCCACTGATTATCCCTGCTGCTTCTGGAAAAGCTCATGGGGATCCGAATAAAGGAACAAATTCATATACAGTACCAGTTAGGTTTGGACACACCTACTCAGTCAAGGACATTTCTTTATTATTTCCAATTTTTTTTATAAAAGCGAAAACATCAAAACAATGAAATAAGTAACACTTATTGAATCGCGTAGTAACCAAAGAAGTGTTTAACAATTCAAACTGCATTGATATTTTAGATTCTTCAAAGTAGCCACCCTGTGCCTTGATGACAGCTTTGCACCATCTTGCCATTCTCTACACCAGGTTCATTTGGTAATCATTAGGTTATTTCATAGATTTAATTTATCTACAATGTGGAAAATATACTATATATAGTAATACCCATGAATGAGTAGGATTTTCCAAACTTTTGACTGTTACTGTGCATGCTTATTTTCCCCATATATCCTTAGTGAGTTTGATTCCAGACTGTTTGTTTTCCTCCATGTTCTAACCAAGAATAATAATACCAAACGTATTTCATAAATCAGTGTACCTGTGGACAACATTTGTTGCTGTAATCGAACACTGAAACACTAAACACCTAAGCAAAATGTTTCAGAAAGACTGAAAGGCTGTATGTCAAACAACTGTGATGTTTACAGGCCTTGAAAGGCTTATGGGAACTCAAATAAATAATAGAATAGAACACATCACAATACTCCTCCTTCTTCTCTGTGGGCTGTGTAGGCCTGTAAATGAGCCAACTATGAGAATACAAAGCAAAATAATACTGTGGCACATCCTGTATTTACAGAGCTCACCATTCTGGTAAACATGGAGAAAACCTCAACAATTATTCCACAAACAAACTCCACCCACACACTTGGATTTGTTTGGAACTAGACTTATGTTAGTCTACTAATTACTCTGGTTTTTTGTGATGACTTCGGATCTCAATGCATTTTGTGTGGTGGAAGGCAGTTGTGGTGGGTTTAGGATTTCATCCACATACAAGCCCACATTGTTTGTTTGATGTGTTACCCCAGTGATAGAGTCTAACCTCACCAGTTGACCTAAATAGAAGAAGCAGGAGAAAAGTTGTAGTTTGCATTATCTTTTATATCTATATTGCTCCACCATAACAACCCAAATATTGTAGGCTCCAAAACATAATGACAGATCTTATGGTATTTCCCTAGTAGCATTATTTTCTCTGTATTTTTGAAACCTTTCCACATTAATAGATCCATTTAGCAATCATTTATTGCAGGGTCACTTCCATGGCTTTCCTAACACCACATCTCCAGGTGGTGTGTAGCTAGGCTAACAAACTGAGAGCAAATTGAGAGCAGATTCTGTTATACATCATCAGATTTGCAGCACCAAAAATAAGAGGGACAGTTCTATTGGCCTGTCAGGTAGAAATTGCAGATATTTTGTTTCTGAAATATCTGGCCAGGTTTACATGGTCACTGTTCATACACAGAATTATTTGTGCCTATATTTGTGAAATGTGTGTTTATCACAGACATTGTGGTAAATGATAAATCTGAGAGGTGCATTAACTGCAATTCAGTGATGCAGCCAAACATTATTGACTTGTGTCAAGAATGAGGTGCAAGAATGCAAGCTAGTACACTTTTAACTAGTATTCTAATAACAAAGCATCGGTTTAACCGCAAGTAATATAGCAAGGGCATGAATGAAACACGTATTACAGTTTTATGTTAACTTTTTTAGTTATTTATGCAAAAAGTGTATATATAATGTTGTTGTCGCAGAGTTTTGCCAATGCATGGAAAACTCAGCTGAATTGTGAAAGGCTCGTTTAGGCTGCATGTGAATGGGGTCTTAACATTAGCTCAGTCACTTTCAGCACTTCCATTTCTCCTTGCTGTCTTGGGTAAACCCTTCTTAATAGATTAGATCAGTACATCAAATTCATTCAGACTGAGAGCTGTTTGAATGGAATTAGTAACCTTACACTGTGAGGAGGAAGACTGGGTGTCTGTGTGTGACAGGAACTGAGAGGCCGGGGAGGGTCAGTGACACTGTTTTGGATCTCTGTGACCTGGCTCAACGAGCCCATTTTAGCTCTGTTAACTGAGCTGGGATTCTTATGTGGTGCCTTTTCTTTCCCCGGTACATAGAAAACACGCATTTTATTAAAAACATTTATTCCAAAGTGTTTCAAATACGAATGTATTTACACATCTGAACCACAGTTTTATCAGGACCAAGACGGCAAATAAGTACATCAATTGTATCAGGTCCACAAACAGACAGAGGTGATTTTGTTTTGGGTAGGCTTAGAATGGCATTTTCAGAGTTGTGTAAATATCTATTGAACAACTTTTATCAATATTGGCTGAGTGTAAGAAAAGATAGCCCTACTTGAATATGTTGATAAACATTATATTATATTAATAAAATCACCTTGTCTTGAAGTGATTTATATGGTTGTCCAAAAGCCTAGCTGCAGTAAATCTAAACAAAATACTGGCCGTATTTGAAGCAATCCTATAATTTTTTATGGAATAAATTAATGCTGAAAAGAACAAGTATCACATTTTGCCGCTAGGCTTTATGGAGATTATGACCCAGCAGTGTACCAGTGGCTTTAATGACGTTGGCCTTTATTCTAAGAACACTGGTTTTGGAATGTATTGTTCTACTGTATCTTTTACGCAAAGATGGTAATGTCAATACCGCAACTTCCCTTTCTGAATGGAATACTCTCAATAAATATAATGTAAAGAACTTCCTATAATATTTCTTTAAAAACCATGCCATTGCAATACATTGCAGAGAGACTACATTTCATCAGTGAAGTATAATTTATTGGCAGTTATATCCTATAGAAAACTGGATTCTAAAAACTCACAGAGGACAAATTGCAAACCTTTTAGGTGGCGTGATTGAGTCCCTCAATCCTTGCGATTTCTGTGCTCACTGCCCAAAGCAGCATGTCAAAGGCCCCCTGTCTAGGTGAAACTGCACAGTTGTTCAGTGTTAGATGGACACAGAACTTGCCAAAGATTCCTGAAACCATAATTATATATTTATCCATGCTTATATGGTGATTGTGTTGCAATAAAAAATAATCTTGTCTAAGAACAAACATTAACCATATGTTTTGAGAGCAATTGTTTGCATTTCACTTAATGAACGTTAGTAGGTATTCTGCTTTGTTGCTATACCATCAAACATCAAGAAAAACCTACTTAAGAGAACCTTATGAGGTTTGACACAGAGGGTTGGTGTGCAGTCTAGACCCCACACACTCAATCTCTGTCTCTCTTCCACTCCCATGGTCAGACAGCAGTGAAATCATTACTGAGCTTGTTATTCATGGCACATACAGACAGTACTGTCTTATGCAGTACCCCTTTTCCAAATGGTTACTCGTCTCTTATGAAAACCAAAGAATATGTTTGGCAGTGGGTTGTCTGCCTGCCTGTCTTCCTGCCTCTCTTCCACTTCCAGACTCTTTAGGATGGTGTTAGTTATAATGAGTGTGCCTGTTATATCAGGGTCAACAGCACTGGGCATCAGATCTGACTACACTGACTGCATCTACTGTACCTATTCAGATAAGCATTTTGTATTGTAGCTAGTCGTGCATTTTCACATAGAATTTCTAAAAAATAAATGTTTTTGTTATCATCCATGATTTTCTTAGGGCTTATAATATTCATGTTGTTGTGATGTGATTACACACATTGTTTTATCTCAAAATACTTGTTTGTACTGATGCTGCCATTGCTGGGCAGTTTCTACCACATAGGTGCTACCAGTCATGATATTGCACGATATTGCTGTTGCCAATGTATTGTTGAATTCTGTCTTGAACATATATTGTTGGATATTTCATTTAGAAATGTGTTGAAATGTGTTCATATGGGTCATTCCTAGCCAATAGGCTCACTCTAAGTGACTACAGATATGATTTATTTTTTATTTAAAGGATGCCCATATTTCCAAAATCCACTGTGTTTGCGGGAGGGACAAACTACGATCAAGAGGTCAACCTTGTCCCTCCCTAAAGCAGGTTGTAGTATTCAAATTACCCCCAAATAAGTCACTGAGAGTAACATTTTTAAAAGCTGTCTTACTTAGCTTTAAAACAATAGAACCCATTGGATGCTTTTTTCACCGTCTTGCATGTTAAACAACATCATCTGCACAAAGAGTTTGATTTGGTGTCTGGAGATTAAATATTAAAATGTGTTACTGTAAATGAGCTACTCTACAAGTCTGTAAAAAATAAAGAGACGACTGCCCCTTTCTCTTTCCTTTCCAAAACAGTTGAAAAGGTTTTGAGGAACAGAAGGGATCAATTTGCAGGGGTCTCATAATTTTAACCCTTCTGTTCCACACTCAAAAGCTTTCTTTTCAATTTTTTTGGAGGGGAAAGAGAGGTGCAATGGTCTCTTAATTCTTTCCAGAGTTGTAATTCAATTTTAGCTTTCAGTTGCTCTCAGTCACATTGTTCTTTTCCATGCAAATTTGTAATATTTTGTTAGTATACAAAATAAAAAAACATTCTGTCATTCCAGCTAGGAAAGGTAAGGGTAAATAAAACACTCCAGAGTGGCCATAAAAAATATTTTGTTCTCCTTTTCATTTTTCATGGTTTTGTTTTTTGTTCTTTACATTGAGTAGATTTTAATTACTAAACCACATCCAAAGATACACTTTGTGCATCCACCAATAATGGAATGTGTACAGGAATCATTAATTCCTCCATACTGCCTGGCTGCCCATTATATTGTTTTATTTAAAAGGGCCTTCAGACAATCATGGGAATCATATTATGCTAAAGTCATTTAGATTACTCATGTTGCCCCTTCTAATGTCTTTTAGAACAGTACCTGAAGGCCTTAATGCCTGCCTGTCTGTTTTTTTTAGCAAACCACAGCCATGTGACTCACTGTCTGTAGGACCAATGCATTTTTGTGAATTCTTTGGTATACCTATAAACTGGCAACTTAGTGTGTTCCATACAGTAGTTAGATGGTAGCACAGTTGGGAAGATTTGAGAGAAGAAATAATGAGTCATTTGGGAGCAGACTTGTCAAACGGAAAGAGGGGCTGGCGGGCCTGTGTCTGTTGTCTGCTGTGTTTGATCGTCTTGGAAACACAAAGCTCTGAACACAGTCGGTCCTCACTACTTTCTCTGCAGTCGTGGGAATAGTCTCTTCAAACAAGGACAAACTTTATTTGGGACATAGAAAAGATGCAACATTTTGCGCTGTGTATGTTGTACTGTGTGTCCTCTCAAAAAGCCGACTCCAAATGATTATAATAAGGAAGTGACAAGCAATGTAGTGTCTGTCAAACACAAGCCTGAAGTAATCAATGCCCACTATTTCAACATCTGTGCTCAATGGTCGGAGGGCCACATTAGTGAAAGTGGAATCCTTTTAACACTCACTGAGACATCTGAGTTTTAGCATTTATTATGCAGTATTACAATTGCCATGTCTTCAAACGTTTCCTGTTTGGAATACATACTATATGCTAAGATGTGGGTCTCTGTGAGTGTGCAGTACATTTGGTGTACTGTGTACGGTATGCCTGTTCTTTCGCTCTCGGGTATGTGAGCTGTACCTTACAAGCTGTGGAAACCTCCCACACCTCCCACAGTTTCAGGTACCAGAAAGGCTGAGTGGGTTTGGACCAAAGAGTGGCTAGATGGCTCAGCTCCCCCAATTGGTCTACTTCCTGTTGGGGACCACAGGACTGATAGAAGGCTAATTATCTCTGAGGTTTCAGGGAATCTGGAAATAAAACAAGAATAAAAAAAGTTTACAGGATCGCCAGGCCCACACACATTTTTCAAACTTTAGAACAAAGCACCTGCTTTTAGTAATAGGGGCCTGCTGTGTTTGTTTCACTTTTTCTTTCATGCCTACACAGGCAGCATACAGTCCAGCCATTTCACTGTTAATGCTCTCTATATACCACTGAGATTGACCGGCACTTCAGGGCAAAACATGTTCTGTGTAAAGGAGTCAATCAATTTCATGCTGTATTTGATAATAGGCAGAAACTACCGCACACCCAAAAACAATAATGAAGGTGTTGGTGACCAAATAAGGTATTTGGCACACCTTTAGAATTTACATCTGATATTTAGTTAGTAAATTAAAAACATAGTATAGTTCTTAGTATTTTTTCACCCAAATATCTTGATACAGTTGTGCTCAAAGTTTGCATTCCCTCTGAGAATTGATCATTTATGTACCATTTGTAAATAAAATATGAGTGTGCAGGCAAAACACATGCCTTTTATTTCTTATAGGATTCACATTCAACTGTAGGTCTTAACCGAATGGCACAATCATAAAACAAAACATGGCAACAAAGAAAAACATTTCCTGACCCCTGTTCAAAAGTATGCATACCCTTAGTTCTTAATATTGTGTATTGTCCCCTTTAGCATCAATGACAGCATGGAGTATTTTGTAATAGTTGTCTATGAGGCCCCCAAATTCTTGCAGGTGGTATAGCTACCCATTCATCTTGGCAATTTTTTTTTTGATGAGGGACATTAGGGTCATTTCTGTTATCATTATGATTTAAAAAGGAGCCAAACGCCTATGTCATTTTTGCATTATCTGTCATATTTTCAAAAAACACTGCCAAAATGTCACAATATCTGCAAGGGTATGAAAACGTAAGAGCACAACTTTACATACATCACAGAGAATATGCATAACAACCGACCTACAACAACAAATGTTTTTCTTGTAAGGAGAGAACCTGTGGTAATTACAATCCTTCTCTTGGGATTTACATGATGTGTTTTGAATGAAGCACCATGATTGCCATTGGGTCCAGATGAGCGATATTGCATTAATGCAAAAGAGCCAACCACATAGGTTATTGTAGCGCTGTGTTGGCTTTCAGCCATGGGACCCTTTAGCTCATAGTCTCCATGCCCTCAGTATTGGGTTCAGTACGAGACCGCGCATTTGCACCCTCTAACAAAACCTTCTCCGGGACACGTTATTTCCTCTGAATTAATGCATCCACACAGCCAGCTCGCTGTACAGAAATGGAAAATGAGCATTGGGCCAAGACAACATGCTCGTGAGCCCTTAGGCCTGCCCATTAAGTAGTACAGTGAGCACTGAGCCAAAGCAACCAGTCAGAATGAATAGGGATGCCGACATGCATCAGATCAGGTAGCCTTACTGACTTCACTACTAGAACAAAAGCAATACAGAGAATAGAACAAAAGTAATCCTGACAAAACACATGCTCTGCCCTGAATGAGTCAGACACTGTCATCAGGCCTTGGCCCAGCACACACCAACACACATTGTTCTTATGCTTATCATAACTTATGGTTGTGCTTCAAATGTGTTCTCTTCAGAAACATGTGTTTTTCTCACCACACGGGGAATGTCCAGCTCATTGCTATTCTAACCTTGAGGTTATTGATATATCTCTCAGTCCATTAGCTCTTCCCCTTTGAAGCCATGTGCTCTCCTGCTACTGAATGGAGAGAACATCTGAAATATTTATCAGTGGCACAAGGAAAGGGGGTCCCAGTGTTTGTCTGTGTTAGCTAAATCTTCCCTAAAATGGCATGAATCAGGAAGCCAGGGAAGTTAACTCCCCAAACTATCAGCTCTAGGTTAAGATTAATAGATCACTACATTAGCAAAGACCAATACTCAGAAGACCGCCATAGGAAACTCAGCAAAACCTGGGACATTTATCAGCTGCATGCCATGAACTCCTGGGTTAGCCATTACAATACCTGCATCTGTGCTATGACATTAGCACAGTGGCATAGAAATGTTGAAGACATTTAAAATAGAATAACAATACTAATACATTTTTAAATGATTAATTTCCCATCACGTGGTATTTGAGAAAATATTTGAGAGCCACTGGAAGAATCAATAGTATGTACTAGCTAAATGTCTAAAATATAACTCATTGTATGTACCAGCTATAAGATATATGTACAATTGAACCTAAAGTTGTACTAGCTTTAATATAGGTCAAAAATTGTGACGGTGTGGTGATGGGACAAACTCCTGAAAAAAATGCCTGTGAAAAACTCCTTTTATCTGCGTCAGCGAGTCTTCGGAATTCCTTTGGGTGAGCTCTAAGCTCAGTTGGCTGAAAGAAGATGATTGAGATGGTCCATCTAATGGGACATTCCAGATTAGACCACAGCTGTTTAACTTACAGCTACAGACACACTCGACTGTGTGAATCTGGCAAGAAGACCTCAGATGAGGTGACAGAGTTCAAGCTCTACCCTACTCATTGCCACTCCAACCCCAACTATCCCAGCACTAGCAACGACAGGTTTACTTTTTATAAATCGTGAATGAAAAGACAGGATTGTCTACGAAGGCATGTTTATGGATGGTTCTTCGGCCATCGAACCCCTAACTGTGAAACCACATTGAAACACACAGTTGGGAGGCAGCATATAAATGTAGTGTAATGTACTGTAAGACTTATTTCGGGGAGAGTTAAATGTACCACCAAGAACATCCTACCCTTTGGATAGTGTAATGGCATGATGTATTTGCCAGGAACCCCCTCAGACTGGATTTATCCTTCCTTCTGGAGACAAAACACATCCTGTCATTGAGGAGTGCTCCTCCACCCACTTATGTCTTCAGTAATAGCAGGCTACGGCAGTGCTTATAGAGCACAAAATAACAATGGTGAAGAGTGATGCAATGGGTGGTTCGCCTCTATTACTTTGATTCTACCAGAACAGAGGTAGAACATAGGTACCTGAATGATTTCTATGGTTGTGTGCTCTGAAATCCCTCCCAGAACTTCCCAGAAGTCTTCATGGTAAAGAGGAAGTGATTAATATTGGAGGCAGCTGGAAAATTCTGGTGTGTGGTTTGGGTTAATGGCTAGATATGTTGTAATATTTACATTTTAGTGAGCAGTGACAGACTATTTCAGGCTGTTGCTCGGGGACTTATGTTTTGTATCCAAGGCAAAAGCTTAAAAGTGTCAGTGTGGGTCTGAGCAGACACACTTTCCTGCCAGGATATTGAGTGAAAAGAGGTGATGTTTTAAAATTAATCATTGCCAGGACCCTGGCTTTGCTCTCCTAACTGAATTGACTAACCACAAAAATATCCATCAGAATGGCCACAGTACTGATAGTTATTCATAATTAATGATTGTGTAGGTGGTTATATTTGTCCTATTGGAAATGTGTTTTTTACTTCCCAACTCCTCGAGACCTCCTTTGAGATGGCCATCCTGAACAAATTATAATCTAGCTTCAAGGCACATTGGCTGAATTTTATCTTTTCTGCTCAGGCATTTCAGATAGAGACATTATGTTACTGCAATAACAATCCAACTACTACATTACCACTATGAAAAACACAGATGTCTCTAATTAATCTATTATGCTAACACCATTTTTGCATAATATACAGCTGTAGCAAAATGTTCTAGAATTCCAGAATGACAAATGTTCCTTTTACTCTATTCAACTATCAGTATCCAAAGACACAAACTGAACTTTGCACTCATCGTAAAAATACACGTACATAGCAGGATTACATCAACCTGATGGCCACTATGGTCGATGACTCATTTCAGCAATGATATTATCTTTCTCTTTTAACACACCCTACGCTTCCTGCTGGAATCCCATAATAGTCAGCTGTGAGAAAGTAACGTCATTCAATTAATACCCGGGTGTTGGAAAGGGAGAATCATGATGGGAAATTCCTTTCCTCAGGAAATTGGGTAGGTGTGACTTCTGTCAAAATTGATTTGGTAGTGGATTTAACAAGAGTCATCAAAATCTGCCAAAGTTTAATCTTTTTTCTTGTGTAAGTAGGGCTAAAGATTGCTGTTTCACTGTAATACATTTTGAGGGAATGTTACTTTTTCAGTACTTTCCGTCTCAAACCCTCTGTTCTCTGTCTGCCCGCCCGCCTGACTTTATATGGAACTTCCTGTGCGGTGACGTCTGGCAGGCACCAGAGCAAAGAAACAAATCTGTTAGGGGAGGGAGTAGCAGTGGGAGGAGAATAAAGAAATACTCACCACACAATGTCCTCAAGTCAACATTGCTTAAAATGTAAAACAATTGGGAAGAGATCTTTGATGTCACACTGCCGTGGTGTAGGGTCAATTAACACATCCTCTACCCCTTTTAATTTCGGTCAGTATATAGAATACTCACTAAAAATAGAGTACTCCGTATAAGGAGAATACAACAATCTGTCCTGTACAAACTGCTTCAAGGAACTCATTAGACAATCTCTTTTAGTGTTGCACAACAACAGCTAGTTTATGGAGTCAAGTCCAGGAACAGCTGTTTTGCAAAATTATGTTGTGTTTCTTATGAGACACGTCAGTAGCCTGGTTGGTGTACTGAGAATGACTGGTTGGTGTACTGAGTAAGACTGGTTGGTGTACTGAGAAAGACTGGTTGGTGTACTGAGAAAGACTGGTTGGTATACTGAGAAAGACTGGTTAGTGTACTGAGAAAGACTGGTTGGTGTACTGAGAAAGACTGGTTGGTGTACTGGGATCGACTGGTTAGTGTACTGAGATCGACTGGTTGGTTTACTGAGATAGATTGGTTTGGGTACTGAGATCGACCGGTTGGGTGCATGGATGGTCCACTGTTTCCATTTATTGTTGTTTTAAAAATGAACTGTTCAAACTACTGTGGCCTTGGGTTTCTCTAGTCAGTGGAGGGAAGAATAGTTATGTGGTTAAAAAAACATTAACAACAACAAAAACAACAATATATATACACACACAGCATACTAGGTTTGCAAGTCAATCTTATCGATTCCTATTCATTACCTATCTGTCCAATGCAAGTCTTTTCTTGTGTAATTATCTTACAAAGTAATATCCTTATTTTCTTTCTTGACAGTGGAATGCAAACAAAAGTATGCAAAATAAGCAAAGCATATATCCACTGTAAAGACTTGTTGTGACTGGAATCACATACAACACCGCTTTTAAGCTTACTGACAGATCCTTAAATACCCATGGGGTTATCAGACAATTTATTTGTAAGATTCTGAAAGAGGATCAGAAAGAGCCTGGTCCATCCATGGCCAAATGTCTAATGACAAGACTGTTGGGTCCCAGGGCCCAGGCTGGCTAGGGGGATTTACTAAGTCAAGTATCTAGCTTCCTGTTCTCACAATGCAACTCCAGTTTCTGTCTCTCTTTATTTTGCACTTCAGTTGTTTCTAGTCATTGTATTAGTGTTTGATTAGCTTGCATGATAGTACCCTGTTAGTTTGCCCTAGTTAAATTGAAGGTACACTCTTTTTAATAGCCAGCTGCAAAGCCAGTTTTTATCAGGCAGAGTAGCATACATTTTAGCAGACAGAGCAGTGCTAAACTAGAAATGCTAAAAACACATACGCTGAGTGATGTAAAAACATATATATACCTACAGTTTTATACACTTCAAATAATACATGAACATTTTCAAAAAGTGATATTTTTTTTCCAGTAGAATGTACAATTAGTTATCTGATTTGACGACATCCTGTGACTGGGATACAGTGACTGGAGTGAAGTCTATAACGCTGGTTATACCGTGGTCTGAGCTGCCCAGACGATATTCTGACGAACACAGAGCCCATCTCAAGCAAACACAAACGTCCACAGGAGATCAGATAAGAAGCAGCAGCCAGATAATGTGGGCTCCATCCAGTTACCATGAAGGGAAATATACTGCAGCGATAAGAGTGTTTCTCTGCATGTTTGCTCTACCTGCCTTCTTATCTCCCCAGGAGCCATCCCTTTGTACGTCTCTCTCCTCGCTCTTCCCTCAGCCTTGTGTGTAAACATTTTACATTTCCTTTGTGTGTCTGTGTGAGTCCATGTGGAAATTGTAAGCCACAGGTAACCTAGCTGATGGAGGCCATGGTCAATCCAGTGTATGATTGACCAAGGTACAAGCACGTGTGTGTGTGTGTGTGTGTGTGTGTGTTTGTTTGTTGTATTGTCTGTACCATGTAGTTGAGTTCAGAGAGGATAGGGTTCTTAAACGACTTCTGTCTGCGTAGGGAATGCCATGGACTGCGTAGGGACAGCCATGGACAGCGTAGGGAATGCCATGGACAGCGTAGGGAATGCCATGGACTGCGTAGGGAATGCCATGGACTGCGTAGGGACTGCAATGGACTACATAGGGAATGCCATGGACTGCGAAGGGACTGCCATGGACTGTGTAGGGACTGCCATGGACTGCAAAGGGATCAGCCCATGTGGCGCCACACAAGGCCACAACAGCTCATTAAATCCCTACCAGAGATTGTGACAGAAATGACCTTATCATAATGCTGTAATGCAAAGGTGCAATTCAGTAAATGTATGTTAAAATATGCATCTAATCTGATGACTTCCAGTTCATCTAATATGATTATCTATGGCTATGGTCTGTTAAATAGGTACTACCAACTGAAATACTGTAACATTCAATATACAATGTGCAACAACTCTACGACATGACCAAACAAACTTTTGTTATATCAGTAGATCACAATACAGTAAAATTAAGCAGTCACACAATATGCATCATTTTTTTTATTATTGCATGTTAATATTTTATCTGAAAACGTATTATTCTTAGTGGAGCCGGTAAGACATATATAACCGCATTATAAGGTGTTCTAAGTATAAATGGTGAATATGAAGTGAATCCATAAAATATTAATCAATATAGTCCATTGTACATGTAGCGTACAAGCCTTAACTGAAAGCTGTGTCTTTAAGAGTTTAGTTAAAGGCGGGGCTAGAAGTAAGTGTTCATGTAGTGTGCGCTTAAGAGCATCGTTCACAACAATTGTATTGAGAAGACTCCTAGATCAGATCAGAGTAGTTAAATGTTCATATCCGCCGGATTGAAAGAAATCATAATTCTGCTCAATGCCATAGCTGACTGAATATTTTGGTTGGTCAAACAAATGTCAACAGCCGAAGAAGGGAGCTGGAACCTTCGTCCAAAAAAGGATTCTGAACGAGTTCTATAATAAGTTAGAGTGGAGTGAAAACTGCAAGGTTGTAAGGTGAGTTCATTTGCATTAACGTTCCATCTTCGTTGATCTTTTGATGATGACAGCAGTGATATATCTCGTTTTGCATTGAGTTCTACATTGATAGTGTTATTCAATCTTTATTATCCCGTTATGACTTTCAATCTGAAACACCGTGTGTTACACAGTAGGTTATTTAAAACGTTTCCTCTTTTATGGTACATATTAGCTCACCTGTTTTAGTATCTTTTTAATATAAATCGTTATTATTTTGGAAATTCTTTGTTAGGCTGTGTTCGGATGTCATGAGAGTGAAGAAACTATGAATCCTTATTTCATCATTTTTGATTGGAAAAACGTAGTATGTTGTGCAGTGAGTCACCTTGGAAAGCTGTGACAATCGATCTTGTAACGCGAGGGGGTGTGTGCGGTGTGTGCTTGCTGCACAGGTAGAGCGGGTATGGTTGCTCAGAAACCGCTGCAGGGGTGTCGTAAGTGGGGTGTGAACGGCTTCCGTCTGTTTCTGTGCCCATTGTGACAAGCTACTGCTAGTATAAGAAAATGTCCGAAATTGCACATTATGGGCCAAAAGTAGTGCGCTGACTAGAATCAAACAGGGACGAGTTTGATTCCAGATGTGCATGTGATGATTTTGTTATTGTTTAGCAGACATGGTGGGTAACCTGTGATGTGACTGTAAAGGTCTACTCGGCCTGTGTATTGGTCTTTTGCTATTAGGCTGTGTTTGAAGTCGTGATGGTCATATGATTGTCATCAACTGTGTATACGATTACCTCTTCCCACAATATAAAATTTACTCTGGTGTCTGAAATAAATGTGCATGCAGTGGTCATAGGTATTATTTCTCTATGACTACCCCCATTTGTTGAGTCCTGTTGTTGCCTCTAAATACACTCTGTAAACTATGGTTAACCGCTTCCAAAATGAACTGTCTTTGCACCTGTTGCCAGAGGAAGCGTGAGCCCCTGGGGGTTCATTATCGAGGATCAAGTTGCTTCCCATCCCCTCCAAACCGAATCCATGGCCCTGGGTAATAGCTAGGGGGTGGGGGTGCCATGTTGGGCAATAGGAACTGAGCTGACATCCTGGGTATGCTGTTGTTCCAGAGCTTTGTTTCTGAATAACCAGCTGTCTGGTCAGCACATAAATCTGTCCATAGCCGACCTGCTGGGGTCTTAAGAGGCCACGGATGTGTTCTCAATTCTCGATGATGAATGGATGAAGATACTGTGTATGGTTCTGCCCATGCAGAAAAAAACACCACTATCCCTCTGACAGTTCCACATTGCATGGACTTTGGCTGGTAGGTTAGGGTCTCCAGCAAGTTGGGCAGAGATTATGCACCCTGAAATGAAGAATAACCTACTTGTCCATTCTTAGGTAGTTAGTGTCAGTGGGGTGATCACGGCCAGCCAGCCATTACCCTTGTAGTCTGGCCACAGATTCTTATTTAAAAGTTTCCAGAACATTTTAATGGTTCATACATAAAACATCAGGGTGTTATGCAGGGATGACAATTACCAGCTATTACAAGTTTGATGTGAGATAAATGGATGCATGCTATTCGAACAGTATTTAACATTCTGTTGTTCTTCAACATTTGTTTATACTATTTGTTCTACAGATATGACTTGATTTACTCCCTATGAATATTGTTTGCATTGTTTACTTAGCCCTGACACCCATGACCTAGTACCTGCAACACCTGGCTCAGAAACCGACTCAAACAATGAACTGTACATGTAGTATAACCTATGTCATGGTCTCTAACAAAAACAGTCATGTCACTAGCAGTTTTCCTTTTTTGGGTTCTGTTTCCTCTCAACATGGGAAGTTCTTCTGTTTTTTTTGGAGTTTGCGTGCATTAGCATTCTGTGTGACATAGTGCTTGCTGTTCAGTGGGTATGTAGTGGCACCAGTGTCTTAGTCCTGTCAAACTGAACATTTGTCATTCCACAGCCAGAGGAGCCGACTGTCTCCATGTCCTTTTTGAAAAGCACTATCGGAGTGTGAGGCACAAGGCCACAGCTCTTTAATTTAGTGGCAGGCAGAGAGGACAGGCTGGCAGCACTGGAAATATGAAAGGGGGAGGAGAGGAGAGGAGGGGCAGCATTTTGGAATCTCCTTTTTCCCCTCACTTCATAAAGGAAGCTTTTAACTAGGGAAATGGCACCAGAGTATCCTGGTCATCAGAGGAAATGATCTCATGCTGGTAGAAATGAACATAATTATATTCAGTTGTTTTAATGAATGTCTCCTGCCGCAGACCCACTTCACTTTCCCTCATGTTTATGCCTCTCGGCTGTTTTATAGGTCCAGCAGCCAGCCGGGCAAGCCGAGCATTTCCTGGTTTTGATGCGACCCGATTGTGCCTGGAGCATGTCCACAGCGGGCCTGACTGCCCAGGAGATCTATTTACCCGCAGACAGCCCCTTCCTGAGGGCCAGTCACTGTCTCAGCATGGCTGGAGCCAAACCCTCATGGAACCACTCCCATGAGTTGGACAAGTTAGTATTTCTTATGTGTCCACTGTTACAACTCAAATATGTTTCATAAGGGTGGTTGGAATTACTTTAACAACATGTGGCTTAGGCAATTCCTCATCAATGTGCATCATTTCCTTTTACAGGTTGTACTTCAGTATGGATGCAGCAGCCACAGAATACATGAAATGTCAGCAGGTGCCACCATCAATCACTTCGGAGAGTAAGTACTGCACTGTGTCCCTTTACTGTAAATTCAGTTTCTGTTACCAAACATCATACACTTCCTTTTCCACTCTGCCTTATTCATAGCTTAAGTAGGGATGTAATATTTCTGGGCCAACAAAAGTGTTCACTGTCAGGTTTTCCAGATTCTGTAAGGCCAGAGAGCCAGAAAGCTGGCATCCGACAGCATGACCTGATCTAAATATATCCCAGGGAATGTTTAACCGAACCCTGAGAGGAGAAGAGCTTTGTGCTTTCAAGTAATTAAGGTGGACCTCTCTGACCTCTGCTCTTCTGGGAGCCATTTAACAAAGAGAATCTGCTGAAAGCCTAGTTTCATTTAATTACTTGTGCTGTGATTGTACATTTTCTCTGGTACTTACCAAATGCCAATATTTGAGATGTTTGTCTTTCTGACCAGCTTCTGTCATCTTTGCTTCTTCAGAACAGAAACATAACTCTGGTACACAGCAGTTACCTCCAAAGAAATCCCGTCCCACCCATCTGTCCCTGTCATCCTGCGCTGAGCCCTCCACCCCTAGCCCTGCCGAAGACGATCAGGTGGTCCCGTCCTTCAAGCGTTTGTCTGTGTACGAACGCAGCAGTCCCCCACACACACCGGGCCGGGGGGCCAAGCCCCTGCCTCCTCTCCCTGGACAGGCAGACCTTTCCCCTGACCAGGCCATGGACAATGAGGTGGAGTTCTTTACCAGTTCAGATGACAGCCGCTGCTTGGTGCCTGAGCAGTGTCCCCCCAAACCCAATTCCTTCCGCTACGGAACCCCGAGCCGCCGGAGCTTCAGGGGCTGCGGCCAGATTAACTATGCCTATTTCGACGGCCCGGCTGGGCAGCAGAGACAACAGGAACTGCAGGAGAAGCAAAAGCTTCAGGAACAACTTTGGGTACGGCAGGAGCAGCAGCGGATACAGCAGGAGCAGCAGATTCTGGAGCAGGAGGTACGGGAGCACGCCGAGCGTCAGCCCTCGGAGCAGCCGGCGTGTCCCAGACATCAGGACAGAGGCCAAAGGAAGCTGCGGCGCTCTCACTCCGGTCCTGCTGGCTCCTTCAACAAGCCCACGTCACTGCGCCTGTCCTGCCACCACCGCTCCACTCAACGTCCGGAGAGACCGGAGGTGCCGCCGCGCGTGCCCATCCCCCCACGGCCCGCGAAGACGGCGGACTACCGCCGCTGGTCAGCCGAGGTGTCGTCAGGGGCCTACAGTGATGAGGACAAGCCCCCGAAGGTGCCCCCCAGGGACCCATTGTTGTCACGAGGCAGCTCCCGTACCCCCAGCCCCAAAAGCCTTCCCTCATACCACAACGGTGTTATGCCCCCCACGCAGAGCTTTGCCCCAGACCCAAAGTACGTGAGCCGGGGTTTACAGAGACAGAACAGCGAGGGTTCTCCTTGCATCCTGCCTGTCATGGAGAACGGCAGGAAAGCCAGCACCACCCACTACTTCCTGCTTCCACACCGTCCCGCCTACCTGGACAAGCCTTACCTGGAGAAGCTTTTCAGGGAAATGGATTGCCCGGCAGATCGTGCCGCAGGTGCTTCCGACCCAGAGTGGGACTGTCAGACCAGGAGGAAAGCACAGGTGGATCTTGTTTGACGTGTTAGAGGACTCCACTGTACGCAAAAAGCAACCACTGAGCAGACACCACGCCACAGGACACTGAAGCCTTCACACATTTACTGCTGCTTTAACACAGACCACCTTGGTAGTTTTACCTCTGTATTTTATAACGTAGTGCGTTTGACACATTACCATTTACAAGTTACTGGGACTTTTGGAATTGCAATCAAAACACAGATGCATGATCTAAATAGTATCTCTAACTATTGATTGTGTGGGTAATATTTAACACTTTAAAGTGATGATTATTTTTTTATATGATTTGTTATTTCAGTACTTTCAGTATATGTAAATGTTTTGCTGATACATTGGTGCAGTTTTAAGGTATAAGCTGGACTTGTGCCTCTTGTTCGGTATGTGTTTTTTTTATATTGCTTTTGTGTCTCAAAGTAAGGCTTGGGCGGTGTTGATAGTCATATCTTGTCATGTGTTAATACTGACACTGAACACGGTGCGTGCCATTTTCAATCGCCAATGGGCTTTGGTCATCTGAGGGTTAGCATTCTTAATAATAATTGTATGTGCTGTTAAATCACATAGAGAATGCTATCTTAATCCTGACAAGTACATAAAAAACAGACACTCAGCTGTACAGTCCTTAACAAACTATTTGGATGATTGACATCCAAGCTGAAAAAGTAATGGAAGTAAATAAAGTGCTTCTCTTAGTTTGCAGCAATCAGGAGACAAATAATAAACACAAGGGTGGTATTGTCTGCTGCTACCAAAAGAACCTTGATATTTCCCAGAAGAACCTCTAAGTCAGAAAAACAAATGTACAAACTCAGAGCATGGTGCACATTTTAAAAGGTTAAAGTAATAGTTATGAGATCTCCATCCGGTAAACCATCAGTTGGGAATTCCAAACTGTAACTAGATCACCTGGAACGTGCTACACAGCTGTAGTGCACAAGTTTTCTACTTTGTGTTGTTGTAATAATAATGTGACAGGTGAAATTAAGAACACAATCTGCTTCATCCTTTTACATATTGTGCAAGATGATTCCAGTATTTACCTAAAGATAACAACAAATATTCAAATTTATTGACAATTTTTCTAAGAAATAGTTTAAACTGTATTTCACATTCTGCATCTGATTTCTAATACCCTGGGCTAGGATATGGCAAAGCACCGCCCAAGCAAAGCATGGACAAAGGGTCAGTAAAGCAATGATCTTGTATTGCATCTATGAAGTTTAAAGAGGCCAATGTATTTACACACTTTATGAAGGATCCCATCCCTACACACACCCTATTATGTATAAGCATAACTATAGGAATGCACATATTTCTAGTGTCCAGGCCGCTGTTTATGGATGTTGTCTCTGTATGTTAATGGTGTGCTTCTGTGCTTCCCTCACTGGACCTGCCAGTGGGGGAGTGGAATATTGGTATGCATGTTTCCAGTGGAATGTCTAGTGCAGCTTGTACTTTGTGTTAACTGTGTGCGCGTGTGTGTGTGCGCATGTGTTAAGTGGTGCCAGTGTGTTTGGGTTTTCTCTGCAGGTTTTGTGTGACTTTTCTACCATATTGTAGGAAATTAGGTTAACAATATTTGTTACTGTTCTCTGCCTGTTCTCAGCACTTCTAAGTACATGGTATAACCCTTATACTTTCTTTCAGTCTCCAGGTCATTTTTTTGTTGCACAAAAATGTTCCTGTTGAACATATGTGAATGTATGCTTTTCCTACTGAATTGTGTCAAACTGTATCGAGAGCTCAGTAGTTGGTCAAGCTGTGAGTCATTTTCTGGAACTAATTTACCTTCAGTACTACCTCCCATGAGAATACAAACCAACACGTACCCTGTTAATACTAAAATAATTAGAATTGAAGGCCCTTGATGAGAATATGGATGTTTATTAAGAACAGTTTTCGCTTAGTAAATGTACCTTTTTAGGCAATTGTAATGATATTTTAATTTGACATGGTCTTGACCTATACCAGTGATCGAGGATAACTAAGAGGCTGGACTTACCTGATAACAGACGTATTACGCAGACTGCATGGGGCTTACCTACCTGACACTGACTTTCCTGTTCTGCTAATGCATTCCTGCCTGACATGATTGCAGTGGGTGTGGTCCAGAGAGTTTGGCTGCTGGCAGCCAGGAAACAGTAAAGATTTTATTGTTATAGATTATTCAAGAACAATATCCAATACCAGATTAGCTCTAAGGTCAAATGGTTACTTGAGTATATTTTCCCTCAAAAGCGTAGGGGGGAAAAAACTAACAAAGGCCATGTTGTTTTTTATTTCATGTATAAGAAAATGTTTACATTGTACACTGATGTTATTTAATCTTAACATATTCCCATGTCTTATCAGAAACAATTAAATCAAATGAAGACTTTTGTCGATTGAGAATAACTGACGTTTTGTGCTGTGGTGAAAAGAATGCACTGGGAGTAAAGGACAGTATGCTGTGTTGTACAGTATTTAACATAATTCCAATTGTCATTACCAGTAGTTGATCAACTTGTCAGTCTTTATAGGGAAACATTAAAATGCTTGGATATTTATGAGTTGGTCGTTGTTCTGTCTTATGTTGGATGTGTTGAATGGTGTGAGGTGAACTCTGATTCAGCTGTTTGGCTTGTTTTATCACCCCTACCCACACCCTCATGAAGCGCCTCATTACAGCTGGCGACAGTCCAAACACACAGCAGAGTGACTTATTCCGACAGACTGGTGTACATTACCTTCCCCTTCCTGGTGTTGAGTCTTAATGACTCTTTCTGCCCTGGCTACTTGTTGAGCAATCAAACAGGTAACTTGGTGCTTCACGTTGTCCTCTTTTACTTTCTGAGTGCACAGCTTGAATGAGTGCTGTGGTTCTTTGAAAGTATGTGTCACCATAGTCATTTATAAGACATTGAAACACAGAGAGAAAAAGGACTGAAATGGTCAGTTATATATCCAGTCCAGGATGAGACCACACGCTCACTTTCTTATTTTCTCTGGAACGACAACGCATCCATGTACATTTAGTATTTAGATGTTCTTAATGGTCTATTTACACTCCTTGTTGCTGTTCTCTGAGGGGAACAAAAGGTAGCTGGGCCACTTTTTCACCTGCTGGCTCGGGTGAACTGTAGGTGACAGACTGGACTGGTGGCTATGGCAACGGTGCTATGGCAACGGTGACAAGGGCTATCTATTTAACAATGTGGTCTTGAACAGGGACATGAATGATCAAGTATGCAAAATAAAAACCATCAATTGAAAGAGCAACAACAAATTAACAATTTTATTGCCCTGAGGCATATTTAATGTGAGATTTACCAAATGGAAAAAGCTTAAATTATTTTATGGCTGCAATTATTATCTTCATTATTGTTATTATCTCACTAGTTGTTATATAACCTATGCTGTTGCATCTGCAAAAGTTAGAAATATATTGCAGTGTGCCAGATAAGTCTTGTAGTAGTCTGCAGCAAGATAATCTTTTGAGATTACAATCAAAAGTATTTTTAAATAGTATCATCACATTTTAAAGTGCTATGAACAGTGTTGTAGATTATCATGTTTGAATAATGAAAGTTTTCTGAATATAACCAGCTTCAAATCTTTGTAGAGTAGTAGCCTAACACCTTAAGGGAATCAAGCATTTTGCCATGCAACTGACCACTGCACGACATGAATCTGCTGCATGCATTTTGCATTCAATGTTGTTTTATGTCCTTTGTATGGTCTTCTTATTGTTAATTATTGCTAAGTTTATTGCTTATATTTAATGACAGTCTAGTTGGAGTTGTTACTGAAAAAGAAGGATTTGTGCTCCCTCTAGTGAAAATAGGTTGTAATTGCCAAATGAGCTCAATATAAATAAAAATCAGTTTGGTAAAGATTTTAACCATTTATTTAAGTAAAGCCCAGAAGTTGCACATTGCTTACTTAGTTAACAGAGGAAATATCTCCTACTTATTTTTCATTACATTACAATCAGTATATCCTGAAATGCCAGGAAATTATGCTTATACTGTGCTGTAATTGCCAATTTATTTATTTTACAAGTTCTCAGATTCTGAGTAAAGTTATCATTTGATCCACTGAAATTACTGCAGCACCATAGGCCTACAAGACTGTTACAATTTCTAAAACACTTCTTTTCTGAATTTGAAGAAAATTGTCGGCTCAGGGTAACAGGTAAAATTGCTACTTTATTGCAAACAAATCTTTATTTATGGTATAAAATTAGCTAGGCAAATTAAAATACCAGGGGTTCCACACAATTACAGCCAGTGTTAGCATTGGCAGAATGTAATTGAAGTAAATATTGAATCAAACTATTTTTGTTTAATAAATATGGTAAGAAATTATTTGAAGTGTGGATAAGTCTTATCCTGGAAATAACCGTTGGAACCAATTGATTAGGTGGGGACCTGTCAGTCATATAGTGAGTTGGCATTGTACAACAGTGCTGGGTTGATGACCTGAAGTAACACTGTTCAGGCATTGCATCCTGATCATACCGTTGAATGTCCAGCAGAAATTGCATTTTGCAAACAACTGGCCAGTTAGGAAAGAAATTAGGGATTACATCACATTGTTAATGCTATGGTGAAGAAACCGAGTTTGTTTGCATGTGTTCTCAGAGTGATGCTTGACATCAGAGGTAGAACCTGTAGAATTAGAATGTGGGAACTTCGGCAGAGACAAACTGATAAAGACTGTCAGTCATGTGGCTGAGTGTTGGTGACTAGAGATGGTGAGCTGTCTTTCTCAGAACTGTCTAGTTTATCAGTTGTAGAAGTGGTAGACTGACCTCTGTTCTTAAAAGTAAAAACTTAAACATAATACTTAACCTGAAAGCTGCCAGTTAAAAACTTAATTACCAAATTTGCTGTTACATGAATAGGATATGAAGAAGGTACTATTATTCCTGTTTGAATAAATAAATTCTTCAGGGATTGTGGGCATGGCTGAGATTCATAGGGAAGGGGGTGTTGCCTAATTTATGGCAACCACATTGGTTGATGGGTGATGTTTCATGCCCAAATTTAATCTGCAGCAGTGGGGTGAGTCAGGTACCTCATTCAAAGCCCATGGCAAAGTCAGCTCAAAGCAAAACATCTGTTTTCACAATGCAAAAGTGAATGCACTGGAAAAATATTTGGTGTCTGTCTTCTGGATTAAAGTGTCTGCTAAATGATTCAAATCAAAAGCTTTAATTCGAGAGCCCTCTACATCAAGGCATGGATGTGATGAGCAAGAACCCTCTCCACCAAGGCATGGATGTGATGAGAAAGAACCCTCTCCACCAAGGCATGGATGTGATGAGAAAGAACCCTCTCCACCAAGGCATGGATGTGATGAGAAAGAACCCTCTCCACCAAGGCATGGATGTGATGAGAAAGAACCCTCTCCACCAAGGCATGGATGTGATGAGAAAGAACCCTCTCCACCAAG